>CANNZV010002991.1:0-77013 GCA_947561585.1 Caprella mutica
ATCAGTCTCCAAAGGTCATTTCCTAATATTCAGCTCATCAAAATGCATACCTAGCTAATGTTTAATCCACTATATTAAAATGCTGGTTTTTAACGATTGCGATATGAGAACTCTAGTGGAGACCCCTATTTTGAACATGGAGTGAGAAAAATGTCATGCCCGAGGAGCGATGAACTGGCCATGGGTGAAACCTTAAAACTGACCAGCTACTGAGATAGCGCTATGGAAGTGTTTTCCGTGCAGGACCTAAAATATCAAACGATGTAAGTGTTAAGGATTCATTTTCTTTATTTTTCTTCATCCACAAAGATATTAAGAACTCTTAAACCCTCTAAATCAATATAGTTAAACCTAATTAAAATCTGATTAAAATTATTATATTATAGAATTGGATTCTCGGTTATTATAAGGGAATTATGATTGTACATCATTTGTTTATTACTTAGAAGTTAAAGCCAATATTTGAAAGGCTAGGATTGTAAATCCTGTGCGGTATTTAAATTATAAAATGACTGGGTATTTGAATTCCTTTCTTAAATTTCAGGTATCTCGGTCATCACGGGGATAGAGCAGTAACGCCGAGAGACCTGCTACATTGGGGGAATTACTTTAACATTATAACATGCTACCACAATTATGTAGCATTCTAATAAATATATTCTATCTTTCTAAATGATATTTATATCCTTGCCATTTAGAGGTTTAGATTGTTTGTTGGTAGTCTTTTATTTTAGTTCATGGTAACCCCCTTACAAGCGAATAGTTTCTTGAATGCAAAGCTGATCTTTTACTCTAAATACGATTATATTTTATCAAATTTTGATATTTTAAATCATTATTTTGCATTTTTATTCTCTAGAAAGTGTAGCAAATAAGTCAGGCTATCATTTGAAGTTTGTTTCAATCAAATCAGTTGACTATTGAAGGAGTAGTGACTAGTCTCGCAAAATCCTCAACAACAACAACAATGGTCATGATTACCTAGCTACCACAATGGTCAAGATGACCTACAACAACAATCAGGAAGTGTTCTTAGGCTGCGCTCTTAGCGGGTCGCAGCAATAATACTGTGTGGTTTGCTATTTTTAATATTCTATAATATAGTCATCTTAAATCTGTTGTTTGCAATTCACGTAAGACTTTTTTCACCTGTACAGTACTTCGTGACGAGATATGATAGACTATATATGTTCATTGATATGTTCAATGATTTCATTAAGGATTTCATAGTTTTCAATTTTACATTGAGTATTAATAAGATTTTTTTAAATAATGATATCTTTACCACGTGAACTTAATATTATCCACGCCATTGTGAATAGCTGTAATAGAGCAAACTTCAGGAACCAACTGATTAAAATGAATAAATCTTCATCTTATACTTTTTCAAGTCGTTAAATACCATTCATAATAGCTGTTAAAAAAGTAACTATTATATAGTTTGCTTCTTAAAATATCGAAAATATAGATTTATTGTTAGTTAGGTTAACCTTACTTTTTCATTTACGGTGATAAGTGAATTCTAAAGGAATGTTAGAATATATGTATAACAGTTAAATTAAAAGATGTTCTGTAATGATTATATGTAAATTCAAAATTAATTTTATTTTAATTTCCATGGCTATTAAATATTAGTTAAATAAAACTTGTTATAGTACAATATGTTAAAGTTAAATTAAAACGTTTTATATATATTTATGTAAGTTGCATCTCGCATTTTATACTAATAATTTAGGTACCAATTTAAACCCAGAAATATATAATCCACTGGCAAAAATCCGCCTGGCAAAACTCCAGCCTGACCAAATTCCCCCGGGCAATATTCCGTCGGGCAAAAGTCCTAGAGCCACCTGAACAGCTTCTATTCTTTGTATTTTGAAATGTTTGAAAAGAAAATTTTGCATCTGTAGATTTTAACCTTTTTGTCAAACATTTGATTGTTAAGGGGTTAAATGTGGTTTAACAAAGATATAAATTTAGTATACATCAACTTTAAATCCTGAATCTACCGTCAATATTAATTTTTATACTTATTCCTGCACAATTTCGGACTATACAATTAACATCATTATAATAAATTTTCAGGTTAAGATAATCATATACTTCACATCAAATTAATTCCAAGAATGGTTTAATTCACAAGCGCATTACAAATCACCCGAAATAAAATTATAATATAGTGCATGGCAGTTGTCCGCATGGCAGTTGTCCGTTCACCGTAAATAAACCCCGAGGGGTTCCTGAAGCTGTCTTTGGTGAATAGAAGAGAAGTGGGTGGCGTCCCTTGGGTCCCAAACTGTTGTAATTTTGATTATGTATTGTCTATTTTATGTTTACCATCTGTATAGTGTTTTTAACTGTCCGTGCTGTTTTAAAGGATAGCGCTAGGGTTATGCTCGACAGTTACGAGGTCTTAGATTTTGTGTTAGATAAGCTCATAGATTTCATTTACTATCACCTCTTCATTTCCCTCTTCCATCCTTAAGTGCAGCCACCGGTGCTTGTGACCATTTTTGTCATATTCCTCGGTAACTGACAGCATTCACGGAGTATTTTTTCAGCATCCATGAGCGTCGTGACTTTGTCCATGGAGCCACTTTCTTTTCTGACTGCTTTTTCCAGTCCCTTGTATTTCATTTCCTTTTGACGTCAGCGACATGGCCATTGGTTCTGAAGCAGACCTCTACTAAACGTAAATAATTAAAAGTTGATGGGCTATTTAACATGTTCCATTTTAGAGTAAATTCTGTGTTATCGAACGGTTCCACATTTTCGAATATGTAAGAAATAAATATAATAATTATAATTATTCAATTCTTACTTAAATTGGCATCCATGATACCAGTAGGTACGTAAAATACAAGTTTAGAAATAAAAATCAATATGTAAATAATTTTTCTACGTAAAATGTTGAACCCCATTTCACCTAGTGCCAAAAGCTGCAAATGAGACGATTAAAATTCAGTGATTCACATTGTAGATAATTAAACTTGAAGTGGTAATCGGACTCAATAAATCTATATAATAACCATAATTTAACTTTTATTTCAATTGGTATCATACCTTCAGCTATTATGTTACTAATTAAATAGTAGTTAAATAATAATGATTATATTTTCCTTTATCACGTGTTCGAAAATATAGACCCCATTAATAACTTGGAACATATACCCTATTGCTAAAGATATTTCACAGAGCACAAAATTCCTGATTGTTCAATGAAACAAAATTATATAAGTCAAAATATCAGACTAATTACTCGACTATTATGATCTATATTTACTGAGTGAGAGTTAATCTATGGTCAAATTTTAATTAATGCATTCATTACTTTGAACTTTCATCACAGAGCTTTCATCTTTATTCTAAGTCGTGGCCTCAAAACATTTTCTTTAATTTGAACTCATAGAGAACGAAATTTTTAAGAAGTTATAATTAAAAAAAAATTTGACCAACTCATTACTATTTGTAATAAGAATTAGTTGTGATTTTGGTTATAAAATCGGTTCTTGCCTGTATTGTTCAATTCAATTTAAAATATCTTTAAGTATTTCCGGATCGCTTAATATCAAATTTTTTTTATAGTAAAATGCATCTACGGTGGCAATGTGACAGAGGTACAGGCACGAGGACGGAGAGACCCACGAACGATACCCGGACACATCACTTCATATCTTCCCATTTAATTTATATATAACATTATGCAACATAAATCAAATTGATATGCATCTAAACGTACAGCACGTTATATCAATGAAGTAAGAGTTTTTAATTTATTTATTTATTGGATGCAAGTGGATATCGTTTCGAAGCATATTAGATATATAATTAGGCGTCTGTTCGATGCAGAATCCCTATGTATGTTAGATGTCGTAATTTATCTTTCTAATCAACGCTGTTATAACGGTATCTCTTCGATGCCAAATACACTTGATATGATGCGGTTTAGCGGTGCAAACGGATATCGGATTGATGTCTACTTGATGTCACCATGTCTAATTTGTTACTGGTGTTCGATGTCGGAAGAGAGGTTATACAGAGTCGTTTAGACATCGTTTAGATACATTCATGTTTGCTGGGAAGAAGCAGTCAGAAAGGAAAGTGGGTCCATGGACAAAGTCACGACGCTCATGGATGCTGAAAAACTACTCCGTGAATGCTGTCACTTACCGAGGAATGTGACAAAATGGTCATAAACACTGGTGGCTGCACTCAAGGATGGATGAGGTATATGAAGAGGTAATAGTGAATGAAGTCTACGAGCCTACCTAACACAAAATTTAAGACCTTGTACGTAATTGTGGAGCATAACCCTAGCGCTATCCTCTAAAACTGCATGGAGAGTTAAAAACACTATACACTTGGTAAACATAAAATAGACAATACATAATCCAAATTACAACAGTTTTGGTTCCCATGACGCCATCCCACTTCTCTTCTATTCACCAAAGACAGCTTCAGGAACCTCTTGGGGCTTATAATAAGCAGTTTAGAATAGATTCATTACAATAAATGCACTGGCCATCGAAAAATCATTTGATTGGTTATCCATTTCATTTTCACGGTACTGGAGGAACAATATTCAACAACCGATGTTCCAGTGTCGCTTACTTTACGTTAATCCATTGTACAATCGCACAACCGTGCCAATTAATGCCTGATCGTACAGTACAACTGCCGTAGTCCCCTATAAGTGTATTAATTATTGGGTATAGTTTAGAGGGAGCACAACGTACGTTATATAGAAAGGTATAATCCAATTGAATAGAAATAATTCCTACATTTCTATACGAATTATAAAACAGAAAGGCAAGAAAATGAATTTCCAAATTTGAAACGATGTTTTTAAAACTACGTATCTGTTTTCGCACTTCTGATCGAAGTATAAATTCAGATATCGTTTGGAAACAGACATGCCGACGTCAAGATGATGCTGTTAAAACCATGTATTGGTTTTCGTGTTTCTACTCGAAGTGTAAATTCAGATATCATTTAGAAACAGACATTCCGATATCTACTATGAGTCGAAATGGTTGCTAAGTCGATACCCACTGTTAGCGCTACGAATTCGACCCATCATATGTTTGATGGGTATTATCACTTTTTCATCATTGAAATTTGCATTAATATGAATTAATTTGGTACAGCGCTTAATTTCCTCTCTAAATCAGTAAGTGTAATTCGTTTATCTTCCATGTATTTCAGATTCTATAATTCATTTGAATATGTCGTTCCTTATAATAAAAAATTAAATATAAATGTTTAAATTCTTCATCTCCTTTTTCTTAATTAGTCTCTGTAACTTCAATATGTTTACTAATTGTTTTGGTATAGTACATAATAAAAAGAAACCAGGAGAATATTATGGAAAGATAACTTATTGGAAGAGAAAAGATACCAGGAATTGTATTGCTAAAACATAGATAATTGTAAGAGATTTCGCTTCAAAATAGATTTCTATTGGATACAGAATCGCGGTGCACAGTAACCCAACAAACAAATGAATGTCGATTCGATGCCGTTTGCTGTCGAATTCGTAGCGCTAACGGTGGGTAGCGACTTAGCAACCATTTCGATTCATAGTAGATATCGGAATGTCTGTTTCTAAATGATATCTGAAGTTACACTTCGGATAGAAACACGAAAACCGATACATGGTTTTAACAGCATCATCTTGACGTCGGCATGTCTGTTTCCAAACGATATCTGAATTTATACTTCGACCAGAAGTACGAAAACAGATACGTAGTTATAAAAGAATCTTTTCGAATTTGGAAAATCATTCTCGTATCTCCTTTTTTTATAATATGTATAAAAATATAGGAATCATTTGTACTCAATTGGATTGTACCTTTCTATATAACGTACGCAGTGCTCCCTTTAAACTATACCCAATAATTAATACGCTTATAGGAGACTACGGCAGTTGTGAAGGTACGATCGGGCATTGGCACTGCGATTGTTCAATTGATCAACGTAAAGTAAGCAATATTGGAACATTGGTTGTTGAACAGTGTTCCTTAAGTACCGTGAAAATGAAATGGATAACCAATCAAGTGATTTTTCGATGGCCAGTGCATTTATGTTATGAATCTATTCTAAATTGTAAATAAGCCCCGAGGGGTTCCTGAAGCTGTCTTTGGTGAATAGAAGAGAAGTGGGGTGGCGTCCATTGGGAACAAAAACTGTTGTAATTTGAATTATATATTGTCTATTTTATGTTTACCATCTGTATAGTGTTTTTAACTGTCCGTGCTGTTTTAAAGGATAGCGCTAAGGTTATGCTCCACAATTACGTACGAGTTCTTAGATTTTGTGTTAGGTAGGCTCGTAGACTTCATTTGCTATTACCTCTTCATTTCTCTCTTCCATCCTTGAGTGCAGCCACCGGTGCTTGTGACCATTTTTGTGACATTCCTCGGTAAGTGACAGCATTCACGGAGTAGCTTTTCAGCATTCATGAGCGTCGTGACTTCGATCGTCCATGGAGCAACTTTCCTTTCTCACTGCTTCTTCCAGTCCCTTGTATTTAATTTCCTTTTGACGTTAGCTACATGGCCTTTGGTTCCGAAGCAGACGTTAAACCTCTACTAAACGTAAATAATTAAAAGTTGATGGGCTATTTAACATGTTTCATTTTAGAGTAAATTCTGTGTTATCAGACTGTTCCACATTTTTCGAATATGTAAGAAATAAATATAATAATTATCATAATTCAATTCTTACTTAAATTGGCATCCATGATACCAGTACGTAAAATACAAGTTTAGAAATAAAAATCATTACATTTAAATAATTTTTCCACATAAAATTAGGAGCTCCATATCCGATAACTTGAGCTTTCACCATAGTGCCAAAAGCTGTGCAAATGGGACGATTAAAATTCAGTGATTCACATTATAGATAATTAAACTTAAAATGGTAATCGGACTCAATAAATCTATATTTAATCATTATTTAACTTTTATTTCAATTGGTATCATACCTTCAGTTATTATGTTACGAATTAAATAGAAGTTAAATAATAATTATTATATTTTCCTTTATCACGTGTTCGAAAATATAGACCCTATTAATAACTTGGAACATATACCTTACTGCTAAAAATATTTCACAGAGCACAAAATTCCTGTTTGTTCAATGAAACACAATAATTATAAAAATCTAATTATATATTAATATCTTCTAAGTCGTGGCCTCTAAACATTTTCTTTAATTTGAACTCAGAAGGAACGAAAATTTTAAGGAGTTACAATTATATAAAAATTTAACAAACTCTTTACTATTTGTAATTAGAATAAGTTGTGATTTTGGTTAAAAAAGCGGTACTTGTCTGTATTGTTCTATTCACTTTAAAATATCTTTAAGTATCTCCGGGTCGTTTAATATCAATTTTTTTTAAAGTCTAATACATCCATGGTGGCAATGTGACAGAGTTTCAGGCACGAAGACGGAGGGTATCACGATCGATACCAGGACACATCACATCATTTCTTCTCATATAATTTACACATAACAAAATGTAACAAAAATCAAATTGCTATGCATCTAAACGTACAGTACGTTATATCAATAAAGTAAGAGTTTTCAATTTTTATTTATTGGATGCAAGTGGATATCGTTTCGAAGCATATTAGATGTATAATTAGGCGTCAGTTCGATGCAGAATCCCTATGTATGTTGGATGTCGTAATTTATCTTTCTATTCAACGCTGTTAAAACGGTATCGCTTCGATGCCAAATATACTTGATATGATGCGGTTTAGCGGTGCAAACGGATATCGGATTGATGTCTACTTGATGTCACCATGTCTAATTTGTTACTGGTATTCGATGTCGGAAGAGAGGTTATACAGAGTCGTTTAGACATTGAATAGATACATTCATGTTTGCTGGGTAACGGTATCACTTCGATGCCAAATATACTTAATATGATGCGCTTTAGCGGTGCAAACGGATATCGGATTGATATCTACTTGATGTCACCATGTCTAATTTGTTACTGGTATTCGATGTCGGAAGAGAGGTTATACAGAGTCGTTTAGACATCGAATAGATACATTCATGTTTGCTGGGAATTTCTTTTAGAAATCTTTAAGTAATCGAATCGACTAAACGAGAAATCGAATATCTATCTTTTAGCTTAGAGCGTACATATCTTTTTCGTTTCTACTTCATTACTTTGTGTTTTCTGGGTTAGCCCAGAATTTCGTTCTGATTTATGCAAACGTTGGCCCTAATGTTTACTGGGTACCATCGTCTAAATTATCAAATATCAATACTCTCAAAAACTTTCAGGTTCCTAAAAAGGTTGTTAAATACCTAATTATATTAAATATACGATAAACTTGATAAAGTTAGTATATCTTCCTTATATTCTTATATTGAATCTATTCAATCTAATAGAAAGTCGGTCAGTGCATGTTGAGTGTGAATATTACGAAATGAATACTTGACCAATTTCTTTTATGAATTATCTGTGATCTGTTATGTAAACATGATAGTTGTACAAATTAAAAACTTTTTTTAATTTTTGAGAAATTGTAATTTTGAGTTGAAAGGACCCTTAAATATTTAGAATTTAGCCAGTCACGTTCACGCTATTTTTCCACATTTTAGTTATTGTTGACATGAGTTTCAAGCTCCAGCCACTACATTCTGATATTGTTAGCTGTTTTCGATTGACGTCTGACGAGTGTCAAGTGAAACAATAATTGAAGACATTGAGATTACTATACCCTCAACCCTGCAAAATTTGAAACATTTTCCCAAGATTTCCTGAGACAAAAAAAAGAGTCCAAATTTAGAAAATCTTAAGGGAGATAGGTAGTCAGTATTCTCAGTAGTCTGTAGATAGTACCTAATGAGTAATGACAGCCTGTGGGCCTTGGAGTCCGTCAGTGACCGTCACTGTCTGTGGACCTGTGCCTGATTATTATTATTGATAAGGACAGACTGACAGTATGTCCGTTAAAGGCTCAAAGTCAAAGCCAATTAATTTAAATTGACTTATAATTTGGAATTAATTTCTATGTTATAATATTCATTGTTCCCCGCTCAGCAGACCGCAGACGCAGTCATCAGAATATTTCAACATGCCTATGGCCGGGGAGATATTTTTTTTGGGATAGGTATTCTCTGATTTCTTTCCGAATAATTTTGAATTACCTAATTCCTTTATTTACATTAGGTAATTTTGCTACAAACACATCTGAATTAATCCCTATATTGCCCAGTCCGCAGAATCCAGGGTGGAAAGTTGGGCACAAAACCATGTTGCGGCAGAATATTGAACATTTTTCCTAAACTCTGCGGGAGTTTTCGATGGAATTTTAGAAATTTGAGATCTCTGCGGGAGATCATGAATTAATTCCTATGTTAAGTACCATTAATTTAGCTGCGGGAAATTTTGAATTAATTCCTATGTTACCATTAATTTAGCTGCGGGAGATTCTGAATCTGCTGCTGAGAGTCAGAGAATAACTGTCTCAAATTTAAATCTCTGCGTGAGAAAAGACACATTCTGCAGACTGTCATTTTAATGGCGAGTTTGTGACAGTTATTTCTCCTAAGAGAATTAATAATAATTTGATTAATTTGGACCTAGTTCCAGAGAATGTCTAATGTTGGCAACCATGTTTCAAAGTATGGACAAAGTCGCCAGTATATTGGCGACTTTTGAGGGGTGAAATTAGTTGAAAAACCTGTAAATAACCCAAGTAAAATAGTATGTCTCATAAACTCTCCATTTGTCTCTCCAGCTCTCTCCAAAATTCAACAAATTCTCTCCAATATGATCAAATTTTCATAAATTCTCTCCAAAATAACATTGTAGCATAGGAGAAAAATAGATAAAACTCGCCATTTGCAATTGAAGGGCTCAAAATAACTGTCACAAACTCACCATTAAAATGGCGAGTTTGGACAAGCTTTATTACTTGGTAAATAACAAGTAAATCACTCAAAAAATAGTCTCATGAGATGCACATGCATCAGACTTGAAGCATAAGGATGTTTTTAAATGTAAAATCTTTACTAGGAAGTCTAATTTCTTCTTTAAAGTATCTTAAATGTGGCGACCTGGATCCATTTTCTCACTAAACTGGCGACTTTCCTGCCGAATGCCGACATTAATCAAATTCAGAAATTCGTCTTTGCATCATATTGCCGACTTTGAATTTCTCTAAAACTCCCTCATAATTAATTGCTGACACAAAATCCCTCAGAAGACTGTCAAAAACGAAAATAACTGCACTAGGCAAATCAGCTTGGTCAGCTATGAGCTATAAACACTGAACGGTCTAAACAGTATACGTATTTAAAAGTCTTAAGTGATCATCACGTAGCATCAATGTGACTGTGTGATGTCATCAAATCGTGCTGAAGTTGTAACTGGTATGTTCATCATAATACATACGTCATAATAGTGTCACTGAAGTGATTGAACAAGTTCTAAATATCAAAACATGTTCTTATGTTTTGCCACCAATTTGCCGGCCCATTTGAAGGGTATTTACAAGGTATAGTACCGTATATAATGTGAAATCTGTATCTGTGTTATTATATTATCAAGAATGTATTATATATGGTAAACCTCTCTTAAATAACCTGTTTAACCTTATAGTTTATACCTACCAGTTAGTGGCAGTTACCACTTAGGCACCACCGTACCATGTTACATACTGTTACCTACTTGATAATTATTATTTAACTTTCATTCTAATTGGTAGGTATCCATAGTTCATTATAATTTATACCTAACCTTCAGGTATCTTGGATTCACATTAAAATAAAAGTTCAATAATTATCTTACATGACCAAAAATGTGGAACCGTTCGATAATTCGGAACTTACCCAATCCCAATGCACTGAAGAATTATTGAAACAGATTATCTAGGTACTACGTTTATATAGCCTTATATGTATAAGTATTAAGTACCTACATTCATTCAGTTTAAAATATTTACTCGAAATACCTAATTAAACGAACAGTAATGTTTATAAACTAGTGCTTTATAATTTATCAAATTTAAATCTAAATTTTCAGATCGTATTATTTCTTAAATATTAGGCTAATTGTGAATACTTTTAAACATGTACAAGTTCAGACTCCAGACAGTTGTCTGGTACATGTCTAGAACAGAAAAACTTAAATTCAAACATTTAGCTATAGCTACTTATAGTAGGAAGGTATTTTGTGTTAATTAGGTATTCTGTATCAGTATTACTTGATTAACCATTATTTTTAAATAATCTGCTTATATTCATTGAATAGCTACCACTTTTTTATATTTACAAGTTGTCTGAAACTGTTTCGATACATGTCTGATATATATACCTACCTACTCATAGAGCGTCATCCTGACAGCCATTTTGTTTTCTAACTTATGTACCTACGTCATGGTATGTGAACTTCTGATTTAAATATTTTAATCATACGTTTTTAAAACATTATAATTTCCTACTTTAACAATTTAACCAGAATTGAAATTATTCTCACCTATTTAATCATCATTATCATAATACGTTCTATGTAATTATTGTTATCTGCTAAGGGAAGTTCCAAATTATCGGTCAGTTCCACATCATCGGTCATATAAGAAAAAAAAAAAAGGCTAATGAAAATTATTTTACTCAACCTATCCTAGTGAAATAATAATTATTATATTGTCTTCTCTTATATGATCGAAAATGTGGAACTGACCGATAATTCGGAACTTACCCTAGTGTTAAACTTAATCGTATAGCCCTATTAAATTTTGGTATTTACTTTGGTAGTTAATATTTGTAAATAATGATGCTATCAATACTCAGCTCAACTGAATAATATTAAATTGAAATAGGTAGGTATACCTATAGGATAAGTTAGGTACAAATTATAGGGCAGTTCTACATTTACGATCGTATAAGAATAAATAATTCAATATTATTAATTGGTATCCAGGTATCACTAGTAGCTACCTATTAAAATCATCAGTTTAAATGGAAAATAATAATTTATCTTTGACCGAAAATATGGAACTGTCCAATAATTCGTAACTTAGATACCCTAAATAACTATGAATTGGTACCTACTGCCTAGTTTACAATAACGGATGGTACAAAAACTGTACAATGCGTTTATCAGAATAAATTTCATTAACTACCCATTATTCTAATGAAAGATTCATCAGTAAGTAGTATCTATTCAAATTTGAATGTATTATTAAACTTATGAAATTGCATGAGAAAAAGTGACAGAGGAATTTCACGGTGGATAATGGATATGGCAACACTGGGCCACTACAAGATTGGTTTGAAAATCCTGTTACGTCATTGGAACACAGTTGATTCTAAAAGCATGCATTGAATCAACTCTTACTTTATAACATAGAGTTAAGCGAAAAAAATTGAAAGGTTAATTTTTTCTATGGACTGTAGTTTGTGTACTATGGACCTAAGTTTGTGTAGGTACTATGAACCGTAGTTTGTGTTCTAAGTACTATGGACCGTAGTTTGTTTTAATGCTAAATGTATAGTCGAAACTATCAAACTATTTTGATGTGATGACTACCGATAAGAATTTAGAAACAGCTTTATTTTAACTTGAAGACTAGGTAGAACCGTAGAGGTACTTAGCTTTATTTTAACGTGACGACTACACAGAAATAACTAATTACGCCGACCATAGAAACGTCAGTTAATTATTATGCCGACTTCTAAAACCTTCTCTGGAACTAGGAATTTGGAGAGAATTTGTTGAATTTTGGAGAGAGCTGGAGAGGCAAATGGTGAGTTTAAGAGACATACTATTTTACTTGGACAACTGATACCAGCCAATCATACAACCTAGCAACCACCACACTAGCCTCTCTTACCAGATCAGAATAACAGTGACTTTGAAACGCTATCATGGTGTCATCAGCGAAAAGAGCAAAACAGGTATTTTGTGAGATATTAGGCAGATCATTGATGTACAATTAAAAGAGCAAGGGGCCCAAGACACTTTCTTGTGGGACCCCCACCCTGATAATTTTATGATTAGATTTGGAAAGCCCAACTTTAACACATTGGTATCTGTTTGATAGGTAGCTTTTAAACCAATTTCCATCAACACCACGCATGCCAATTCTATCTATTTTTCTCAGTAGAGTGTTGTGATCTACAGTGTCGAAAAGAATAGCAGAATTTGTGGATTAATCCTGTGTCCAAGTCCTATTTAATTCCTATGTTCTCATGTTATTTGCTGCACCCAAATTCCAATTTCTCTAGAAAATCCTGGGTCTGTGCCAGACCATGTTTCAAAGTGTGGCAGGAAAGTTGCAAGTTAAGTGAGAAAATGGATCTTAGTCGCCACATTTTAGATACTTTAAAAAAGAAATTCGACTGTCTAGTGAAGATTTTACACTTGAAAATAACCTCATGCTCCATCTCTGATGCATGTGCATCTCTTGAGACTATTTAATGAGTGATTTACTTGTTATTTGCATGCTTTTCATTTTCTTTCACCCCTCAAAAGTCGTCAATATACTGGTGACTTTGTCCATACTTTGAAACATGGGACCGTCTGTGCCAGACTGTATTTCATGGTAAATTCCATCGACATGTTGGTCAGACTGTATTTTATGGTAAATTCTACCAACATGTTGGTGGAATTTTTCCCTCTTTGAATATAATATTCTAGCAAAGTTGGTGGAATTGTTGCTATTTATTCCTATAAAGTTTTTGTTGAGATCTCTTATTCTGTTCATAGCAAAATTAATGTATATATAGGGATTAATTCAAAATTGTTCATAGAGAATATATCCCAAATATCTCCCATATTCTGCACCAGTCTGTATATGGTGCACAAAAACCACTGACTTGTTCAAAAAGCTGAAAAATCCACTAACATATTTGGCTGGTCCACCAACATTTTCCTAATTTAGCCACCAAAAATTAATGATAGCTAGCTAACATTAGAATAAATAGCTAAAAATTCACCGACTTTGCTAGAATATTTTTCTCAAAGGGGAGAAATTCCACTGACCAGTCGGTGGAATTTACCAAGAAATGCATTCTGGAATTTCTGCAAACTGCTTTACTTACTTACTTTAACGGCCAGATTTGTATCAGCAGGAGGCCAGAGTTCGGGCATTGGCTTTTTAGCGCCCCCCTAGAACCTAATTAACACTATTCAATATCCCCTGTCTAATTCTCCAAACTTCCCTCAGGTACCTCTTAACAATTCTTAAATTTAAGGTGCCAAAACCTATAGCATCTTCTACACTACAAACCCCAAACCTATCTCTACATTCTCCCAACCTACCACATGTTACCAAGAAATGGTCTAAACTTTCAGCATCCACCTGACAAAGACCACACAAACTATAAGCTACCCCCCTCCACACCCAATCTCAAGGTATTGCTCCATGCCCTAAACAATAATACAGACTCCCAGGTATTATCATAGCAGCCTCCATTTCCAAATCTTTCTCTAACTCTATTTGCATTTAGAGAGCTTTTTGTCCAGACCTCCTCTCTCCATATCAACAATTCCCAGCTCTCCACCACCCTACTATAATCTCCCCAAAATCGCCACCACATAAATCATCCCACCCCCACCCCAAGCTCACCGAACACTCACCGATCCTCCAACTCCACCTAGTGCCCCTACTCACATTATCCCTAATGCGTCTAATAAATCTTCTACCTATCCTATTTTCAGTTTGCATCATATGTTCTGCTAATTTTAACTTGATCTTTCTTTACCTGGCCTCCACCGATGAACAACCCACCTCCCCCTGCAGTGTCACTACAGGAGTGTAGTCAGGAGCTCCCAAGATTCTCCTCCACACAAAATTTTCAATTCTTTGCAGTTTCAGCAGCTCATCCCTCTTCCATACAACAACCTCACTTGTGTACAGAACACTAGGAAGGACTGGCTATTGAAGATGTTACATTTGAAAACATCCTTATGCTTCATGTCTGATGCATGTGTATCTCTTGAGACTCTTTAAGGTGTTATTTCAGCCTGTTTCAACTTTTTTTTCCGGATTGGCGACTTTGTCCATACTTTAAAATATTGCATGTAAATGTAATAATTGATAAGAAAATTGTCTCCAAGATCCTACAAAGATATATTTTCCCTCAAAAAATGTCTCCAACGATCTTCGGCGACATAGACCTGTTTTACAGACTGGCACAGAGCCAGAGGCTACTTACCCGAGAGGTTGATCAAGTGTTAGCTACTATCAATCAATCCCACATTGGAAAGCAAAGGATAAAACTGAAAAGCAATGTGATAATGATAATAAATGAAAATGAATTAAATGAATTAGAATATGAAAATTTAAATAGTAAAGACGTTTGCACTCACCAACCCAATTTTGATAAAAAAAAACTAATAGTAAATTAGTAATAGACTAATAGCTATATCAATCTGGCTTTTAAAAAGATATGATCAAGGTCCAAGGATATCAGAATAAATAAAATTAAAGATATTAGCTACTGGCTACAGCCTAAAACTCCCTGAGCTGCTCCCATAGCTAGCTACTTCTGAACTTGGACTAATAAATGTTTTATACTTGAATGATCATCTATAATTTCACATTGCTATTATATATTTTTTTCAGAATATTCATTAAAAGAAGTTTTTCCAAAATGACTTCTGTAACTGTGTTATGCCCCAATGCTCACAGAGTTGTTGTTAAAACGACTCCCAATACCAGTATCCTCCAGGTAAACATTTTACTGATTATAATCTTCTTTTAATTTCTTTTTTAATCTATATGGCAATATAATATAGCCATACCCCTAAAGCTAATTATATTATATTAAGAACTGCCAAATATGTCCTAACTACTTCACTTACTTTTCATTTCTAATATATTATCTACCTATTTCAGATATTGGAAAATGCTTGCTCCAAGCATAAATACAATGCTGATAACTACACTTTAAGGTATTTTCTAAAATACAGATATAGCTACTAAACTAATTATAGCATTGTGTAGCTATGAATAACATTATAGTTGTATCTATAATACAAGGATTTCAAAGGAATTCTAATAGAGTTGAATTAATTCATTTTTTTCTTTCAGACACTTGAAGCGTCTTCTTGACGTCACAGCCACTATACGTTTCTCTGCCATTCCCAATAGATGTGTTCTTGAAATGGTAGAATTGAATAAACCTCGTACAGCTCAGCCTGTTACTGTTTGCCTCATTGATGAACAGGGCAACAAATGCATCAAGAAGTATTTACCTTCTGGTATGTTAACTTCAATAATGCTACCTCTCCCATGATTTCATTGATAATTAGCTAGCTATAGGATCTGTCTTTTCATATTTAGTGCTAAGGGCATTCCATGACAAGTGGAACAAAAAAATGAAATTTAACACAACACCCCCTCAGATTTGCATGAAAGTTGGTACAAAGTGTTCTTGTGCCCAAAAAACTATTTTAAGAATTTCAGCTCTCTAGCTCTTATAGGTCAAAAGTTATGACCTTGTGAACTTCAGAAAAAAGGGCAAAATGCTTTGACATCACCTTTTTTGAAAGGTCATAACTTTTTTATCATTAGACCTAGAACAAAAAGTTTGCCTTGTTTTTTGTTCAGAAGCTAGGCAATCTTTCTAGGTGTAGTGTGGTGTACAAAATTTTATTTTAATTTTTATAATGAAAAAGGGCACTCACCCTCTCTGATCTTGACCTTTTTAATCCTCAAAGGCCCCACCTGACAAAAAAATTATTAGAATAAAAAATGTAGATTGACTACTTTGCTATAGGTTGGAAAGTTAATATTTACTACTATTAATAGGGATTAGGGATATATTTGAGCTCAAACAGGTTCGTTAGACAAAAAATATAAAAGTAGCTACAAGAAAAAAATCATAATTTTGACAAGCTAAATTGAAGTAGAGTTTCACAAATTACGAATTTACTAATAATAATAATTACCAATGTTAAAATTTTAACTATTTACTAAATTACTAATATTTATCAATATTTACTAATATTTATTAATATTAGATAATGTTTACTAATATTTAATGATAAAAAGTAGTGTTTACTAATATTTAATGATAAAAAGTAGTGTTTACTAATATTAATTAATATTTACTAACATTCATTAATATTATTTATTATTAATATTAATTAATCATTAATATTATTTATTAATATTAATAATTACTATTATTTAACATAGTATATATTTAACATTAGTGAATTTAATATTAGTAATATTAACTATTAGTAAATAATAGTACCTATTAGCTAGTAAACAAAAGTTGATAGTAGTAAATTTAACATTCGTAATTATTAATATTTGTAATTTGTGAAACTCTACTTCAATTTAACTTTTCAAAATTATAATTTTTTTCTTGTATTTATATATTTTTTGTCTATTGCACTTGTTTGAGCTCAAATATATTCCTAATCCCTACAGATAGTAGTAAATATTAACTTTCCAACCTATAGCACAGTAGTCCATCTACATTTTTTGTTCCAAATATTTTTGAAGGTAAAATAATTTACCCTTCGAGAGTAAAGGTCAAGATCAGAGAGGGTAAATGCCCTTTTTCATTCAAAAAATTGAAATAATAAAATTTTATACACCTAGAAAGATTGCCTATCTTATTTTGAACAAAAAACATGCTAAACTTTTTTTCTAGGACTAATGATAAAAAAGTTATGACCTTTCAAAAATGTTGATGTTAAGGCATTTTGCCCTTTTTCATAAGTTCACAAGACCATAACTTTTGACTTATAAGAGCTAGAGAGCTGAGATTCTCAAAATGGAGTTTTTTGGACACAAGAACCCTTTGTACCAACTTTCATGCAAATCTGAGGGGGTGGGGTGTTAACTCTTGGTCCACTTGTCCTGGAATGCCCCGCTAGACTTATTGGTAGCAGTAGCTATTAAATACTTAATAAACTCATTTAGAGTTAGCTTATAGCTACTTGAAGCTAATTCTTTGTTTTATGATAAGTTGATAGATTAACCATCAGCTATAGCTATGCTCTCTTTTAGTAATATAGCTATGCTCTCTTTTAGTAATATAGCTAATCCATAAGAAATTTATAAATATCAATATAACTACTCAATATAAAGCCATAAGTAATTTTTATATAGTAATCTGAGAAAGATAAAAAAGGGGAACTATGAACAACAAATAGCTACAATGATCCTGATTATTCAGAAAATATAGAAAATTAATGTTTATTTAGTCATGAACCAATAGTCTTCAGGTAATTTGGCGTAGAGAATGAAAATTAGTAGTCGAGAGATATGACAAATTATTGAATCTTCTTAAACATATGGATATAGATAGGTAGCTATATGTGTACTGGAAAATATTAGATCTTAAGTACACAGAGGTATAAACGAACCCTAATACAGGTGTAATAATTCATTGCACACACACACACACACTAACAACAATTCCACCAAACTAACTTACGAAGGGGTTAAATTGTTTGTACAGAATAAGATTACTCACATAAATGCGACTTATGAAAAGTGACGAAAGTAAAGAAATGAGTAATGAAAGGAACTTCAGCAGAGAGCAATTAAAAAATGGTTAGAATAGATATAGCTAAAACTATTGTGACCATTGCAATTATGAAATAGGAAAGAACTTCAAAAAGAAAACTAAATTGAAAAATGGTTACACTAACAAAAGCCAATTTAAAGCACTACTAACACTGGTAACTGAAGCCCATGAACAATAAATCTAACATTTCACACATTTCCCAAATTCAATGGACAACCTTCCTTCCCTATTTGAATTGACAGACTTGTGAAATTATTTGGTATTCCTATGTGTTATTGCTTTTAACAGTAGCTGCTTAGCTAATTCACGGTGAATTGCGTTTTGAGGGGTTTAAAAATTCTAGAGTGATGTTCTGCTATCGCTGCTTTCCAGCACAGTTTCAATTAGCTATTTAAATTATATGCATCTTCCTATCTATTATCGTGTGTTTTCATTCTCTTCTCACAGTAAATTTATGGACTGTATTGGAGGAAAGTGAGTTGATCGGGTCAGAGAAACTGAATGATTCTTCACTGCTGCATTCCATAGTCTTCAGCATGAATAAAGTCTCAGGGAGAGAAGTCTTGACAAAAACTACCCTCAAGATGTTAGGTCTAACAAGTGGCAGTGGTTCCATGAGGTAAAAAATGCTATTTGTAATGGTCTATTCTTTTAACTATAGCCAATTAATTTAATTAAACCTCTGATATGTTCATTGATGAAAGCCTTTTCAAATTTCTAAGTCTTTTATATATGCCTATCTATATTTCTTCAGCAATATGACTTCAGATTAGTTGTAGAGTAGCTATGTATAGTTACCATTCAGTATTATACATTTTATATATTAGGGTATGTGAATAATGTTATTTTTTCTACCTAGGTACTCCTGTCATGCACAGCAGCAATCTTCCCTCCAAATATCCTGTGGCACAGCGTCTTCTACCAGTCAGTACACACCAGCTTCTAATGTCACAGCTACAATCAAAGAAATACCTAAAGATGTTTCCAATGAGAATAGAAGAAGTTCTGATATGGATCAAGCTGATCCCCCAACTTCTGCTAAAAATAATAGACAACCTGATGTTGGACTTCCTGATGGTGCACCGATAGCAATTGTAAGAGACTAATAATCTGTAGAAGTATTGTGCTTATTAGGCCCTTACTTCAAACTCTCCTGTCCTGGGAGGAGCCTGCACGTGGTGGCAGGGCGAGACTGGACCTGTGCCAGTCTTCGAAAGACCTCCCAACTCCTTGTCCTCTTTGGGGGACGCGACCAGGGTGTCGCCTTGGGCCAAGCCCACCTACACGCACTACACTGGCACCAGAGCGTTTTTTCCCTAGTGGGGGGATATGAGCCGGCATATCTCCCCCTACTCACCCTCTTACTCTCCGGTGACATAGAAACCAACCCTGGCCCCTACATGTGTCCCTCTTGTGGCCGACCATGGACCCGTCGTACTGGAGGGGTCCATTGTGTCGGCTGCAATAGTTGGACACATTACAATATACGCTGCTCTGGTGTCCGCCAACATGGAAATATCCCACAGGGATGGCAGTGTAAAAACTGTCACCCTACACACAACATGACTCAACCCCACACACCCACTCCTACTCCTTCCTCTCCTCATCCAACCCTTCACCCTACCCCCGGACATCACCGTCCTCCCCTCCCTTCTTCTCAGGGAAGGGCTGCAGGAGGCGGTGCTGCTCGTCTCCCAGCTCCACTTCACCCTCCACGTGGGGGTGATGGAGGAGCGCCTATCCTTCCTCCTCCTTATCCTATAATTGGACGGCAATCGCCTGCCCGCCCTCCCCCTCGAGGGAGTGCTGGGATAGACACTGTCGTCCGACCCCCAGTTCCACTTCACCCCCCTCGTGGGGGTGGTGGAGGAACGCCTCCTATTCCTAACCCCCCTAGAGCTCCTAACATACACACACGCCACAACAAACTCAACATACTACAACATAACATAAACGGTATACACAACAAGCACATGGAACTTAAATCACTCCTACACAAACACCACATCCACATCGCCACAATCCAGGAAACTAAACCAACACCTGCCAGATTAACACCAAAGTTTCCTGGATACACAACACTTAGACTCGATCGGCCCACACGAGGCGGCGGGGGCCTCATTACACTGATACATAAATCCATCCCGTTCACAAACACCACTGCCGAAACACACGCACGGATGCCACACGACCCCACACTTGAAATACAATCTACACGCATCCAAATTCACAAACATTCCTACAACATTTTCAACATATACATTCCCCCCACAGACTCATCACCCCCAGGATACCAACCCAATCTAAACTACATTAACACCATTAATAATTCATTTGTCCTGGGGGATTTTAGCGCACATGACACTACTTGGCTCGCCACACAACATACAGACACAAGAGCTGACACCATAACAACACAACTAGACAACTACATAATCATGAACGACCCCCACACTCCCACACGCAAACCTTTTAACATCAACACACGACCCACATCACCTGACATAACCCTCCTCACCCCTGACATAGCCCTCCAGAGTTCATGGTCCGCACTCCATGAACTCAGTTCAGACCACCTTCCACTTCTCACCACATACATATTAAGTACACCACTTGCCGCACAAAAACACAGACACACATTCACAAACTACAATAGAGCCAACTGGACTGACTTTTCAGCATCTGTGGATAATAACTTACATAACTTTGATATATACACTTTCCCATCCATAGATGCTGCCACAAAACATCTCACTGACATCATCATTAACGCAGACAAACACTACATCCCCACAGGCAACATTAGACACTACAACCCCACATTCACACCACACATTAAACACCTGATACAAACACGCAAACACCTACGCTCACTCCCACCCACACAAGACACGATCACACGCATACAACACCTTAACACTGACATAAGTGCGGAGATTACTGCCCAACAAAAACACAAGTGGCAAAACACATTAGACACCATTAATTTCCGCACTGACGCAAACAAACTTTGGAAACTTGTCAAGGGACTCAACAACAAATACATGGACCAACCAAAAACACATGAGTCCCTCACACAAAACGACACTATACTCACTGACACACAACAGGCGAACGCTCTCAATAAGCACTATGCTTCCACAAGTAGGTTACCCACCCGCCCAGTAGATAGGATTATACAGCGTCGCCTGCACAAAACATGCACTCGAAAGCTCCTCACACCCCCCTTCACCCCGGCAATGGTTACCAAGGCCATCCGGGTTTCCAAGAACACTTCCTCCACAGGTCCTGATGGCATATCAAACAAACATCTAAAACATCTAGGGCCACTTGCCATCAGAGCCTTCACAGACATCTTCAATTTCTCACTTCAGAACAATAGTATACCCAACACCTGGAAACTTGCCAAAATCATCCCGATCCTGAAGCCCAACAAACCCCCCACAGAACTGGCCTCATACAGACCTATATCACTCCTCTCCACCCCTTCCAAAATACTCGAGAGGCTAGTTCTAAACAACATTTCACCACACATCCCACTATCCCCCTCACAACACGGCTTCAGATCCCAACACTCCACATCTACTCTTCTTACCCACCTCTCACAGACAACACTCGAAGGCTTGAACTCCAACAAACCTGCGGATAGGACAATTATAGCTGCCATAGACATTAGTAAAGCCTTCGACACGGTACCCAGACACCTACTAATTAACAAAATACTCAACACACACATCCACGACTCATATAAAAAATGGCTTGCCAATTATCTCTCAGGCCGCTCTGGCAAAACACTTTACAACGGCAAGTCCTCCAGAACACTTCACTACACTGACGGGGTACCGCAGGGCTCCGTACTCTCACCTATACCTTCACGACCTCCCTACGCCAACACACACCTCGGTTTACACTCTTTCATACGCAGATGATGTCACCATCATCTAACAACATCCCAAACACGAGACCGCCGCCAACAATTTACAAACATACATCCACTCACTAGAAGACTGGCTAGAAACAAACAGATTAAAGGTCTCCGCAAACAAATCTTCTGTCACCTTAGTTACACCCTACACCCTTGAATACAGAACCCATCCAAACATTACACTCAACAACACTCCCCTTCCCATTAACAACACGCCGAAAATCCTTGGAGTTACACTCGACCGCGGCTGGACGTTCAAACACCACATAACCGACATTAACAACAGAGCCAAACAAAGACTGAACGTCCTCCGCGCACTCACTCACACAACTTACGGACACTCCAAGGAAGACATAACAACACTCTACAAACAGTTCATCAGACCCATCCTCACCTACGCCCACACAGCCTGGTCACCTGACATATCCAACACCCACCTACAGACACTCCAAAAAACACAAAACACCGCACTCCGCATTGCCACCGGTTGTACACAAACAACACCCACACACCACCTACACACAGAAACACGAGTCCTACCTCTCACCTCACACATGGACATGAGGGGCACACATTTTTACACTTCTACACTAGACCCCTCACATCCCCTACACTACATGCAAACTGAGAGGAGGACACCACGCACACTACACATCACCCCCTCCACACACTACAGACACCTCTACACCACTCTCCCTCCCACACCCGACAACACTTCTCTTCACAAACACATACACACCACTTTCACACAAAGAGCTCTAGCTTCCTCACTTCCTAACAAACTCCTTGGGTCTAGGCCTCCAGCCATCGACCCTAGTGAGTCGGCCATGTCTCGTCGTGATAGGGTCACCCTATCACGTCTGAGATGTGGCCACCATCCTTCTCTTCCTTACTACATGCACAGGATTGGGAGTTCGGACTCTGATCGGTGCGACTTCTGCCATGCCGACCAGGGCACGATCTCTCACATTCTCACACAATGTCCGTCACTACACCAACACAGGACTACACACAACATTCACTCACTGGAGCACCTTTGGACCCATCCTCAGGCAGTTATTAACTTCCTGAGTGATGCGGGTTTCCCTTAGGCCCACACACTCCCACACAGTGCCTCGGGTGGCTGAAACCCGGGGCGCCCCTGGCCGCCCCTCCGTCCCGGCGAGGATGTTGGGGAGGTTAAACAACAACAACTTTAAACTCTTGTCATTTAATTTAGAGTTCCTGACTGAATAATAAATCAATTTTCTTTAGCTTAAAAAGTTAAAGCTATAGTTTCAAGTACATTTTATTTACTATCACGATCTTCTTCCATCTGGTAGTAGTTCATTAATTTAATTATTTTATTCATTAAACTTCCTCTTCGACTGCTAATTTGAGTTCCTTGTATTTAATTTAATTTTGACTTCAATAATATTAATCAAAATCCATTAGACTTCCGAAGCCAATAAATTTTTCATTAAAGTTTTTGGTCTAAGAAGTGATAAAGAAATATCATTGATGAGCAACTTGCCAAGATTTGGTGACGAAGATATCATTTTTTTCAGAACCCTGCCAATGAGGCTAATTCTAACGGATCAGGTGAAGAATTTTCCTCACCAGATATTGTTACCTCCAGCCTCCCGATCCCTGATGTCGTAATGAAATCTGATGAGAAAGATAAAGTACCTGATGTTTTGTCTGGAGGTTAGTGCTAATTAGCTAGTTATTTTTCCAATATTTAGTGTATTTAGGTACTTGACTCTTGACATAGATAAGTGTGTTTAAAAGGCTAGCAAAGGATAGAAACTTTATAGACAAAGCAAATTGCTTGAGTAGCTTGCTAGCTACTTTAAATTGTTAGCTATGGTTATTTTGACTCAGTTAAACATTTAAATAAGTTTTCACCTAGGTAATATATAATTCCATATAGAGGTTAGCAAGGTACTTCTAATTTTAATTATCTAGCTACTAAGTTCATCCCTAACTGTTATTAGGTGATTTTCATCTTGAAGCCACTTTATAATTTGAGTTCATCTTATAAATTCATTAAGTAGAGCTATATTCTATATCTCATTTTTATAGAATAGTAAATATGTATATAACTCTTTATTTGTTGCCTCTACCTTAATGCAATTGTTTTTGAAAGCAAGTTTCTTTTTAGCTATTTATTTTGTTAACTACAAGTAGCTAACAAGTCATATGATACATCTTCTTAGTCAACATTATGATAAACTACAAATGTGGCAATCGTCATCTAGCTAATGACTTCTATCTTCTTTTCGATCAGAATCTTCCGCTGCTCCCATTGAAGATATCCCAGTACCCCCAGCCCCAATAGTTGCTTTTTCTGGCACGTCTCACTCACTGAGTCAATCTAGCAATGAAATGGAAACTCTCAGTACTTCTGTCAATGTAAACAATGAGTGTGAAAGCATGGCAGTAGATGCTCCGGAGAATTCTAATAAATTATTGGTGAGTAAGAAAATAATTTGATTTGTTTAATAAAAAGTCACATTTTATTTTCATTTTATAGAAATTATGAACTCCTCTATTTTGCTTTTTTTTTAATATTTTACTTCCATTCCATAATTTTCTAATCCAACCCACTATTTATAGCTATGCCTAATAGCTATGTAGCTATCTTTTTACTTCAATAATTAGCTACTAAAGTTTTGGATAGGTTTCACTTCCTTTCTTTTGCAATGTTAATTTAAACGAATATCGTTATAGCAACTCGGAACACCCACTTTCCGATTACTGTAACGTTACGTACCCCTACCTTTGAAAGTCTCCAAACATTACTTTCTCTTTCAGAGCACACCTCACCAGTGTGTGATATTCCACAACAGTGACATGGCTTCTGCCACTCCTCAGTTCGAGCAAGAGTCCGATGATTTCTTCCAGCACTCGAAAGACGATGTCATGATAATTCGGCGAGGACAGAAACAGGAAGTGTGAGCAATTTACTAGCGCCAGTTTGAGTGATTAGTTACAGTTTCATAGCAAGTAGCTAGCTGGGAATCCCACAAAGTGATAATCAGGAAGTGTAGGAATCTTAACCTTATATTTGATGAGATTATAAGTAGCTAGCCCAAAAAGTTTTTTTTACTTATATAGGGGCTTGAGTTCTATGTATAATTGTATACTTTTTTTTCTCAATAAATATTATCATTATTTTACTTTGGAGAGTTAAAAATGGAAATTTGTTGGTTAAAAATGATCTAAGAATGTTTTTTAGAAATAATCTAAAGATAGTTCTCTTTACTTGATTAATTTCAGGTCCGTTATCTATACTAGCTCCATGTTTTTAATTAATCAATGTTATTATATATATATAACTTCCTATTAACTAGCTAGCTGTGTAATTTCTAAATGTCTTATAGATATCTTTTTGTTTTAGCTAATTAATATAATATTGCTAACTTAATGTCTTTAATTTATAGAGAAATATTTAATTATTTTACGACGCGCTAGCTAAACATCGAATTTCAAATCTTCGTTGGTTTAATGCTGATAACTAAGGGTTGTGACAATATGCGTTCAAAATAATAGATCATAAAAATATTATAGACAGATTGAATCAAATACTATTTAATCATTCTAAACCAGCGATAGCTATATAGTATTCAATACCATTTCATTTAGTTTCGTCTATGATATTCTTAAGATTTACTATTTTAAATTTATATTGTCACAACCCTACTGACAACACACCCTTTAGCTGACGTCCTCTATCTCCTCTTCAGAGAGAAGCTCTCCAATGCCCCTCTTCTCACCGCCGCTCAGAGAGAGGCGGAAAAGAGTTCCAAGCTGCTTGCCATTCTCAACCAATTCCCCGTGACTCAGTTAAGAATAAGCTTCCCAGGTAATTTCCAAACAAAAGTAACAAGTTAGCAATAGTTCATGTAGATATTTTAGTGTAATGGATCTTCCACTTGATATGTAATTAGTAATCTTATCCATGAATTAGCTAGTCAAAATCGTTTACAAAATTCTATATATCCATAACTTCACTTTCACCAAACGTTTTATATTATCAACTTATATTATCAACTTTGCCTACTTACTTTAATCATAAATATCGACTATCATTTTCTTGTAGCTAGCTAGCTAAATAAATATTGGTTTAATTATTCAAAATACAATATTTTTCGTAACCTTAATTACTTAATTGCTATTACTAGCTCTTTTCTCATCCATGCATTAGTTACCCAAGTAAATAAAAAAGAGTAAGAGCAATTTTAAAAATATGTTACGGACTGGCCTTTTTTATTTTAGAATTTAGTTAATTTAATTATTTCATAGGAAAAATGAATTCTTTTAGCTACCTAATATTACATAAAACATATGCTTATAGCAGCTAGCTATATAAAATTAAATGTATTAATTCACAATTTTTTTCTTTGTTTCACCAAGTAGCTAGCTACATTATTTATGGAATACAAAGTTTATGCACTGTCACTGCTCTATGTCCATAATTTAAGAACTTTATTGTATCGGTAAATGTTTTATTTTACTAGCACCCTTTCTCTATAGAGCTTTGGCCTTTGGGTCCGGAATTATTTATATGGGATTCTTGCTATTTTCCTTTTTTTTTCATTATAAACTCTCGCATCATAGTGACTAAATATAGTACAGGGTGGGGCGTAAGTTTGGAAGCAAATGAAAGTGCATATTATAATCCAACGAAAAATTTATTTAATAATTTACAGTTATGTATTATTACATAAGGGTTTTAAGAATTCAAAAATCATAAATTTATTCAAAATGTCCCTCCTTGTTTTTAATAACAGCCTCAAATCTCCTCCGAACTCCTCCTACTGCGGCACACAACTGTTCTTGTGAAATTTCCTTCCAAGATCTCTGGAGCGAACGCTTTAAATCATCCACACTGCGATGGAATTTATCACAGGCCTTTGATTCAAGAATGGACCATACCGAAAAGTCCATAGGATTAACATCTGGGGAGCAGGGAAGCCACATTTCTTTGGACCAAAACCGTGGAAGATGGTCATGGCACCAGTTTTGAGTGACATTTGCAGTATGTGAAGTCACGCCGTCTTGCTGAAATGTCCATAGAGTGTCATTACCGAAGTGATCCTTAGCTGACTCCAACATTGGCGTCAAAATATTCTCAATATAACATTTAGCATTGATTTTGGCGCCTTGTTCCACAAAAATTAAAGGAGATCTCCTAGTTTCTGAAACGGCGGCCCAGACCATTACTGAAGCAGGTTTCATGGTTCTGTGGACAGTTTTTTGGTTGTATGGGATGTCGTTTGCACTTTTACCAATTATTCTGTCATTCCTCCGGTTGTGAGCCATTTCCACTGTGAACATTTTTTCGTCAGACCAAATAATTTCACCAGCCGTGCCAGACTTCAATTCTCTCAGAAGTGCTTTGCTTCTCTCCAATCTCTTTTTCTTTACAGCTTCTGACAGAGTCTGTCTCTTTTGGAGGGTGAAAGAGGACATCTTTAGGTCTTCTTTGACAACTCTTCTCAATGTTCTGGGACTCACATTAGCTGTTTTGGCTAACAATCGTATTGACCTTTTCGGGTTCCTCCTGATCTTCTCTCGGGCACATTTTATCAGTTGTTTGGTGCGTTGTGAGCGTGGTCTACCACTTCTTGGACGATCAGTCAAGTCTCCTCTCTCATTAAAACGCTTCACACACTTCCAAACAGTCGATCTCGCTATTGAGAGAGTCTTTGAAATGACTGAATCTGACTTCCCGGCACGGTGTAGAGCAATAATGGCTTCTCTTTTGTCTGACATTTTTGAATTGACTAAATTTTTGTAAAAAATCTCTACTATAGTTCAAACCCTATCACCTACTTAGGAACTTATTTTTAAGAATTATATTAATGTTAGAAAAATTGCTTCCAAACTTACGCCCACCCTGTATAATTGTATCTTTTCAATCTATTTCAATGCAAATAAAATGCTCAGGGTGTGCCTGAGAAAAACAAGGGGTGTGCAAAATAAATACTTTCAATCCCACTGCTATAGACAATATTTTCAAGAATAAAATCTTTTGTCATAGTCTTTATGTTCTTACTTTATGTTACAGATGATTTGGTAGCACAGGCGTGTTTCAAACCCACAGACACCGTACAGACTGTGGCCTCCTTCGTAACTACTTTGCTAGAAAATGAAGCAATGGAGTTTGAACTGCGTGAGTGGAAAATACTATGAGAATTTATTATTGGTTGATAGGGATAAAATAATTTTTTTAATGAAAATAGCTAGATTTCCTTGCTAATAACCTTAGGTCCAAATTAAAATTCACCTCCATATATTATTTAAATTTATTTCCTTATCTTTGTTTGTCTATAGTCTCACACTTTTAGTAATATTCAGAAAAAGTTTCTAATGAAAATGACAATAAATCAATTTTCTTCCTCAGCAAACTAACTATTATCCAAGAATTAGCTATAGCTAACTTATAATCGATAACTTCATTTAGAATATGCCTGATGAGGAACAAAGTTACAGAATGGGACCATCTTTTCTGGCTCACCCTGTGCTATTAAATTATTAGTTGACTTTAGTTACCTGTGTTCCTAATTACTCAAACCTCTCTTTAATGCCCCTCCCTCTTCTCCCCAGTGGCAGGTTACCCTCGTGTTCCATTGTCTCGCCAGTCCACTCTTTACGATGCTAATCTGGTGCCTAAAGCCAAAGTCTTCTTCTCAGCTCTAACGGAATACAAAGGTGGAACTTATAGGGAATAGTAAGGGGAAACTTATAGGGAATAGTAAGGTGGAACTTATAGGGAATAGTAAGGTGGAACTTATAGGGAATAATAAGGTGAAACTTATAGGGAATAATAAGGTGAAACTTATAGGGAATAGTAAGGTGAAACTTATAGGGAATAGTAAGATGAAACTTATAGGGAATAATAAGGTGAAACTTATAGGGAATAGTAAGGTGGAACTTATAGGGAATAGTAAGGTGGAACTTATAGGGAATAGTAAGGTGAAACTTATAGGGAATAGTAAGGTGAAACTTATGGGGAGTAATAAGGTGAAACTTATGGGGAGTAATAAGGTGAAACTTATGGGGAATAATAAGGTGAAACTTATGGGGAATAATAAGGTGAAACTTATGGGGAATAATAAGGTGAAACTTATGGGGAATAATAAGGTGAAACTTATGGGGAATAATAAGGTGAAACTTATGGGGAATAATAAGGTGAAACTTGTAGGGAAACATGGCTAGTAAGGTGAAGCTTATAGGGAAACATGGCTAGTAAGGTGAAGCTTATAGGGAAACATGGCTAGTAAGGTGAAGCTTATAGGGAAACATGGCTAGTAAGGTGAAACTTATAGGGAATAGTAAGGTGAAACTTATAGGGAATAGTAAGGTGAAACTTATAGGGAATAGTAAGGTGAAACTTATAGGGAATAGTAAGGTGAAACTTATGGGGAATAATAAGGTGAAACTTATAGGGAAACATGGCTAGTAAGGTGAAACTTATAGGGAAACATGGCTAGTAAGGTGAAACTTATAGGGAATAGTAAGGTGAAACTTATAGGGAATAGTAAGGTGAAACTTATAGGGAATAGTAAGGTGAAACTTATAGGGAATAGTAAGGTGAAACTTATGGGGAATAATAAGGTGAAACTTATAGGGAAACATGGCTAGTAAGGTGAAGCTTATAGGGAAACATGGCTAGTAAGGTGAAACTTATAGGGAATAGTAAGGTGAAACTTATAGGGAATAGTAAGGTGAAACTTATAGGGAATAGTAAGGTGAAACTTATAGGGAATAGTAAGGTGAAACTTATGGGGAATAATAAGGTGAAGCTTATAGGGAAACATGGCTAGTAAGGTGAAGCTTATAGAGAAACATGGCTAGTAATGTGAAGCTTATAGGGAAACATGGCTAGTAAGGTGAAGCTTATAGGGAAACATGACTAGTAAGGTGAAGCTTATAGGGAAACATGGCTAGTAAGGTTAAGCTTATAGGGAAACATGGCTAGTAAGGTGAAGCTTATAGGGAAACATGGCTAGTAAGGTGAAGCTTATAGGGAAACATGGCTAGTAAGGGGAAGCTTATAGGGAAACATGGCTAGTAAGGTGAAGCTTATAGGGAAACATGGCTAGTAAGGTGAAGCTTATAGGGAAACATGGCTAGTAAGGTGAAGCTTATAGGGAAACATGGCTAGTAAGGTGAAGTTTATATGGAAACATGCCTAACTATATAATAGGCAGTTATCATACATAAAAATTTCAGAACAGCGGGTCTAAATCTAATAGCTTGGTGCCACCTTCATTGCCCAATAGTTAGTTACTATTTTTAATTAGCCACTACTTAGCCCAAAGTGCTTACTCTTTACCACTTTTCAGATGGTCTGTTGAAGCAGTCTGTTCTCTCCTCTGTCTCTTCCTATCAAGTTGCTAAGGATGCTCTGGTGAAGGAAAAGTAAGAAACTAATGATATTGAATAGAGGGACAAAGAAAGTAAAAGATCTATCACACGTTTATGAGAGATACTCTTAGATAGATCCTTCACTAGACTTGCCTGCTAAGGAATTTTTTCTAAATGTTGAAGAACTTTTACACAATTTACCTACTTTTTCAATTTATATCATGGTTTTATACATTTTTTCGCGTAGTTTTAATAACCAAGTAAAGATGTATATGGTTGTTTTGTATATCTCTCTTTCATTCACCCTTCAATTATTTCGGAGAACTTCAGTACTCGGAAAGTGGGTGTTAACATAGCTAATTCATGATAGGTCAATCTGAAATTTCTGAAGAAAAGAAATTTTGATACACTATGTATGTTTTTTGGTTAAATGCAGTAGCTGTAATTCCTCTATAATGAAATTCTGCTTAATAAATGTAGTGTCCTGAGTAAAGAAGTAGCCTCTACAGTGAATTTTATTTTGTCTGTCATGAATGGGAATTAGTTTTCTATAAACATATTGTCATTTTATGGCAGACTAAACAAAAATTGTTCACTGTAGAGGCTACTTCCTTACTCATGACACTCCATTCACTATTCAGGATTTCATTACAGAGGATTTTTTCTGTAGCAAAGTTTTCACCAGATTTCATTAACTCATCATTTCTCCACTGAAGGAAAAGTGGCAGCACCTTCGGTTTGGGTGCTCCAAGCTCCGCCCCTTCTACCTCTCAAGCCCCGCCCTCTCTATCCTATCAGCAGTCTGTGAAACCTAAAGTCTACTCTGATAATTCGCAGAAACCTAAATGGTTCAATATAGGAAAAAAATAAACTATTTTACTTGCTACCATAAACTTAAATGGTTGAAATTTGATTTTTGGAAAAAATAAACTAATTTGCTAGCTCCTATAAACTTAAATGATTCAAATTTGGAAAAAACTAAACTTATGTGGAACCATAAACCTATGTATATGGTTCAAATTTGAAATTTGCAAATAATAAACTAATTTGGTACCATGTGGTTCAAATTTTGAAAATATAAAATGATAATTTGATACCAGGAACCTAGGAGTTTTCTTTTTTAAAACTGGAACGATAGAAAATAATATTAGTAAGTCAGTTATTATATTAGACGATTTTTTTAATTATTGATATTCACTTAAATGGGCATTTGATTACCTATATCATGTACTTTTTTATTTAAAATAAAATATTTAATTACCGTTATATGTTTCCATATCATCAATATTTAGGACTATATTATCTCTAATAAAAAAGTGTAGAAAATCACATCTAAATCAGAGTTTGGCATCTTTTCCCATCCGAATTTACATGATAAATATATTCATATTAACTTTTTCTTTATCTATTTGTTATTTTTTAATGAAAAACTCATTTTTTTTCTTGTTCAAGCTGTCAATGATTAATGAAGTAAATAAAATATTGAATAATTTTCTACCATTATCAGATATTTAATTTGGATCGATTTTACCTACCTAGCTAAGATTCAAATCAAACCGAGTAGCTACAATCCTTTTCTTTGGACCTAGAAAACGAAGTAAAACGAATATTGTAGTGAATTGACTAAAGAGAATTGAAAGCACATAGAATTAAATATATATATGCTCTTAAATTTAATGGATTTTATAGAGTGAGGGTGACCTCATTCGCAAACTATAAAAAAATTTTCCTGGAGGAAACCTTAATGAGGAATTGAAAAGTAGAGGTTTACATAAAGTAAATTATATTCATGATTATCGCTTTATTACTTTAAAATGTCTTAAGAATTATTTTATCAAATCTATTTGATTGTATTAATTAAATTTTAAATGTGTTACAATTTACATCTTCGTACGATTATTGTTACTATAGTAGCGTACAGAGTTTGAAGGAAAGTGAGAACAATTGTATCTAAATCATTAATTACAAAAAGGATATAAAATTTTCTCTGGATAATCAGATTCTTTGTAAACTAATATTCAAGTCCCTCTACCGGGAAATAATATAAACAACGCCATTATCGAATAACAACTTACGTTCACTGGTGTCTGGAAAACTGCCAGTCACTTATTGTGAAATTATGTATTTTTTTACTTTTAACTTATAAGAAATATTATTTAGTTATAAACATATTCTAAGAACATTTTAATTTATAAAAAACGTCGTTATCCCTTCGTTAAGGGGGTAAGAGAAATTCATTTTTACAGTAATTACTATTGGATTACTCAATATTCAAAGTAAAATAATATTTCAAGTTTTCAACAAAGCTACTTTATTAAACACACAGTTATTCAAACTTTAGTGTGAAATAAAAAGTTGCAACTAATCTTATAAACGAATGCTATGTCAATTAAAATAGTTCAGAATGTCCTTTTTAATAAGAATTACTTCACTAAATTGTAATGGTGGACTGAATTGGATGCAGAGGGAAGGTTCGGACACCGTCCGAACCAACCTAAGCAGAAGTGTCCGAACCATCCCAAGTGACACTTCAAAAATAAAAATATCACCATTTTTCTAATTTCATTTGTATTATTTTTTTAACACACCAAACATAACATAAAATATTTATATAACTCATACCTTTGAGGTTGGGAATCAGTTTCGTATTCATCTAGTCCACACACGATCTAATTGAATACGAAAAATTACATCAATAACAGTAAATTACACCTCTGGGGCGAAATACTACATCTCCGCACTTGATCTTTCAAATACCTTACGGTTAACACCTCGTATACATTCAGTGTCCTAGAAGTTTCCAGGCAGAACGGAATAACCATCCTGGTTATCCAACAGCTTTAGGTGGTCTTTAGACTCTGGTTTAAAGCCACCAAAATTGTGAAGAAGAAGAAGTATACATTCAGTTGCAATAAGCGGTAGCTCCAACAATTATAAACGAGTTGTCCGAACTATCCCTCTGCCCGAATGCTCCCTGCTCTCCACTACTTGTATAGCAAAGATATACTATAGTCACAGTGTACTGTAATATCTTTGAATATAGTACCATACTGATCATTATCATAGTAATTTGGTTAATCCAACAATGGTAGAACAAGTAGTGTGGAGAAGCTATTTATTATTTTGAAAATTCTTGTTATGTAGGATAAAGGATCTATCTACCCATGACCGGAAAAATTGCCGTAAGAAATTTTCGCAGTAAGAATTTTTTTCAAACTCCTGACTTGAGAACCCCAGACATATTAAGTGATCACCACATTAATTGTTAGAATTGATAGAGTTACAATAGTTTAACAAGACACTCGATAGCAAACAATAACAATTTCATACAAAGAAAAACACTAAATTGGATGGACAATCAAACTTAACCTAATTTTGACGATGCCATGAAAGTTTACATGATATCAGTTGGTAAACTTGTTACCAAATGCAATTACAAGATCAACTTGTGTTAAGTTTCATTGTCTATCAAATAATTTTTTTTTCAATTTTACTATGTTTATCAATTTTTTAACGCTAATTGCAATTTTAGAGGATAGCGCTAGGGTTATGCTCTTCAACTGTACGAGGTATTAGATTTTTGTTGTTGTTGTTGATGTTTAGCCCCCCCCCCCCCCCCCGACCCTCAGGGAGCAGGGGGCGAGCAACCGAGTGAACGCGCCTCGGGAGAAGCCAGCCGAGACACGTGTGGGGGGTATGGGCCTAAGTGAACCCGATATTCCTCAGGAAGGCAATGACTTTCTGAGGGCGGGTCCATAGGTGCTCCAGTGAGTGTGTGTTGTGTGTGGTCCGATGTTGTTGTAATGTTGGACATTGTGTGAGAATGTGGGAGATTGTCCCCGGATCCGTGGAGCAGTACTCACACAGATCCGAGTCCGCCCTCCCAATTCTGTGTTTGTATGAAGGGAGAGAAGGGTGATGTCCACATCGGAGACGTGACAGGGTTACCCTGTCACGACGCGAGAGGCGAACTTCACTGGAGTCGATAGGGGGAGGCCTAACTCCTAGAAGAGAGTTAGGTGGGGAGGAGGAAATTGCTCTCTCTGTGAGTGTGGTGTGTATATGTCTTTGTAGTGAAGTGTTGGGTGGGGTGTCTGGGAGTGTATTAAAGATGTTTCTGTAGTGTGTGGCTGGTGTAAGGTGAATGTTTCGTGGAGTCCTTCGCTCAATTTGCATGTAGTGTAATGGATGAGAGGGGCTTAGTGTGGAGGTGTAGAAGTGTGTACCCCTCATATCCATGTGTGTAGCGAGCGGAAGGACTCGTGTCTCCTCATGGAGGTGTGTTGTGGGTGTTGTTTGTGTGCAGCCGGTGGCAATCCGGAGTGCAGTATTTTGTGTACGCTGGAGTTTGTGTAGGTGTGTGTTGCCTGTATCAGGTGACCAAGCTGTGTGCGCGTATGTGAGGATGGGTCTGATGAACTGTTTTTATAGTGTTGTTGTGTCTTCCTTGGAGTGTCCGTAAGTAGTGTGAGTGAGGGCGCGCATGACGTTCAGTCTGTTTTTGGCTCTGTTGTTAGTGTCATTAATGTGGTGTTTAAACGTCATGCCGCGGTCAAGTGTGATTCCAAGGATTTTAGGCGTGTTGTTGATGGGAAGGGGAGTGTTGTTAAGTGTTATGTTTGGATGGGTATTGTATTCACGAGTATGGGGGGAGATGAGTGTGATGGAGGATTTGTTTGCGGAGACCTTTAATCTGTTTGTTTCTAGCCAGTTTTCTAGTGTGTGGATGTATGTTTGTAAATTGTTGGCTGCGGTCTCGTGTTTGGGATGTTGCGACATGATGGTGACATCATCCGCATATGTAAGGGTGTGTACCGAGGTGTTTGTTGGCGTGGGGAGGTCGTGGAGGTATAAATTGAAGAGAGTAGGTGAGAGAACGGAGCCCTGCGGTACTCCATCAGTGTAGTGTCGTGTTCTGGAGGACTTGCCGTTGTAGAGTGTTTTGCCAGAGCGTCCTGAGAGATAATTGGCAAGCCATTTTTTAAACGAGTCGTGGATGTGTATGTTGAGTATTTTGTTAATGAGTAGGTGTTGTGGAACTGTATCGAAGGCTTTACTTATGTCAATGGCAGCTATAAGTGCCCTACTTGCAGGTTTGTTAGAGTTCAAGCCTTCGAGTGTTGTTTGTGTGAGGTGGGTAAGGAGAGTAGATGTGGAGTGTTCGGATCTGAAGCCGTGTTGTGAGGGGGATAGTGGGATATGTGGTGTTATGTTGTTGAGAACCAGCCTCTCGAGTAATTTGGAGGGGGTAGAGAGTAAGGAGATAGGTCTATATGAGGCTGGATCTGTGGGGGGTTTGTTGGGCTTCAGAATCGGGATGGTCTTGGCTTGTTTCCATGTGTTGGGTATACTATTGTTCTGAACTGAGTAGTTGAAGATGTCTGTGAAGACCCTGATGGCGTGTGATCCTAGATGTTTTAAATGTTTGTTGGATATTCCATCAGGGCCTGTGGAGGGAGTGTTCTTAGTAGCCCGGATAGCCTCGGTGACCATTGCCGGGGTGAAGGGAGGTGTAGGGAGATGATTGGTGCATGTTCTGTGCAGGCGACGCAGTATTTTCCTATCTAATGGGCGTGTGGGTAACCTACTTGTATTAGAATAATGTTTGTTAAGAGCGTTCGCCTGCTGTGTGTCGGTGAGTATTGTGTTGTTGTGTGTAAGGGACTCGTGTGTTTTTGGTTGGTCTATGTATTTGTTATTGAGTACCCTAATGAGTTTCCAGAGTTTGTTTGCGTCTGAGCGGAAATTAATAGTGTTTAGTGTGTTTTCCCATATGTTCTGTTGCTGTGTTTTAATTTCCGCTTCAATGTCAGTGTTGAGTTGTTGTATGCGTGTTATGGTATCATGTGTGGGTGTGAGAGTGCGAAGGTGTTCCCTAATCTGTATTAAGTGTTTTATGTTTGGTGTGAAGGTAGGGTTAAAGTGTCTGATGTTACCTGTGGGTATAAAGTGTTTGTTTGCGGTAGAGATTATGTTGGTGACATGTTTTGTGGCTGCATCTATGGAAGAGAAGTTGTTTAAGTTAAAGTGCTCTAGTTGGTTTTCCACAGATGCAGTAAATTCGTTCCAATGTGCTTTTTTGTAGTTAGTGAAAGTGTGTCGTTGTTTGTGTGGGCTAAGAGGTGCGTGTAGGTTGTATGTGATGAGTATGGGAAGGTGGTCTGAACTAAGTTCGTGTAGTGTTTTCCACGAGGAGCAGAGTGTAATGTCAGGAGTGGCAAATGTAATGTCGGGAGATGTTGGTTGTGTGTGTATGTTAAAGGGTTTTCGTGTAGGTGTGTGTGCATCGTTGAGTATAATGTGTGTGTCAAGTTGTGTAGTGATTGTGTCGGCTCGAGTGTCTGTTTGTTGTGTGGTTAGCCAGGTAGGGTCGTGAGCGTTGAAATCCCCCAGGATGAGAGAGTTAGTGAGGGTGTTTAGGTGTTCTAGATGTGGTGTGTATCCTGGGGGTGTGGAGTCTGTGGGGGGTATGTAAATATTTGTTATGTTGTATGTGCGTTTGTGTATCTGTTTACGTATAGACTGTAATTCAAGTGTGGGATCTTGTGGCATTCGTGAGAGTGTTTCGGCAGTTGTGTTAGTGAAGGGTATGTTTTTATGGATCAGTGTGATGAGGCCCCCTCCGCCTTGTGTAGGCCGATCGTGTCTGAGTGTTGTGTATCTAGGAAACTTTGGTGTGATTTTGTTATTGGTGAGTTTTGTTTCCTGGATAGTGGCTATATGTATGTGGTGTTCGTGTAGGAGTATCTTGAGTTGCATGCGCTTGTTTTGAATGCCGTTTATGTTAAATTGTAAAATCTTCAGTGTGTTGCGTGGACCAGTAGGAAGATTAGCAGGAAAAACAGAATCAGGTTGAGGAAGGGGAGGACCAGGATGGCCAGGTACAGGTGGAAGAACAGGCTGAGCAATAGGAGGAGGAATAGGCGCAAGAGGAGTGAGAGCGATAGCAGGAGGGGTGTTGAGTGGTATATGTGGTGGTGGAGAAAGAGCAGTTATTAGTACAGGTGTAGATTGAAGAAGGGGAGGACCAGGTAGAGTAACAGGTGTAAGAATAGGTCGAGTGATAGGAGAAGATGTGGATGGAAGAGAGGCGGTAGCGATAGTAGGAGAGAGAGGAGTGGGGTTGGGAGTGTTTGGAGGTGTTGTTGGAGTAATGTTGTGTGAAGGGTGACAGTTTTTACACCGCCAACCCTGTGGGATATGTCTATGTTGGTGGACCCCAGAGCAGCGTTTATTGTAGTGTGTCCAGCTGCAACAGGCCTCACATTGAATTCCACCTGTTCGGCGGGTCCAGGGAAGACTGCATGTTGGACACATGTAAGGGCCAGGATTTGTCTCAATGTCACCGGAGAGTAGGAGTAGGAGAGTTAAAGGGGGGGGGGGAGTATTCCGGCTCACACTCCCCCCTTGGGGAAAAAACGCTCTGGGGCTGTGTGTGTACGAGGGTGGGCAAAGCCCGGGGCGACACTCGGGTCGCGTCCCCACTGGGTGAGGACGGGGGTTTGAAGAGTCTTTCGTGCCCATGTTTGGGCCACGCCGCCACCGCGTGTAGGCTCTCTTCTGGGCGGCCTTAGATTTTTGTATTAAGTAGGCTCGTATTCTTCATTTACTATCACCTCTTCATTTTCCTCTTCCGTCAGTGAGTGCAGCCACCGGTGCCTGTGTCCCTTATCGTCACGTTCATTGGTAAGTGACTACATTCTCGTAGTAGCTTTTCTGCATCCATGATCATTATCACTGTTGGTGAAAGGTGACTTTGTTCACGAAGCTACTTTCCTTTCTGACTGCTTCTTCCAGTCCCTTGTAGCTACTTTAAATCCTTTTTGCGTCAGCGATATGGCCTTTGGTTCTGAAACAGACGTTAAACCCCTACTAAAATTAAATTGAAATAAAACCGAAATCAGATTAAAGGCACTATTCATATATAAATAGTCTGCTTTCTATTTTTATCAGTATCCTTTTAACGGGGGTTTGAGAATTACCCTTTCAATTACTGTGGTGATAACTTTATTTGTCTGGGATTTTTAAGCCGAGAGTTTAAAATAAAATTTACGGCAAAAATTCTTTACGGTGAAAATTCCTTACGGTAAATTTTCTTGCGGCGAAAATTCCTAATACCCAATCTACCACTTGGAGTCTTCAATCTCTATTAATTTTGTTCAAATAAATAAAGATAGATCATTACACTGTTTACTTTTCAATTAATTTTCACTACTGTTAATTGCCAATGAAATAATGACATTTAACTACTGTCCATCATGTCTAAAGCGTCAGTCAAGATTTCTCATTAATTTTGAGAGTTCATTGTTCTTTTCAGGCCATTGTACACTATATAATTATACCCAGTCCACAATATTAATCTATAGTTTATGGAGTTTCAATTACCAGATGCGAATTAAATCATGAAAAGTTCAATAAATTATTATTATAAAGGACCTATCTTCCATAGAGATATATTCTATCCATAATTCATATATTAAGATTTATTTTACTAATAACCAAATGAAATTATCATCCAGTATTTAATCGCATCTACTAATTCTATAGCTTTAACATAAATCACAAACACAGCTAAAGAGTGGTAACGAATAGTTTCTAGATAAATGTATCGGCTATTCGTATCAGTTGTGTTTTGGTCTTCGTAATGAATCGGTACCGCCTTAGATAATTCAGTGCAAATGTATCTGAAAAATTCCAGAATTTAATGATTTTAAAGAATTCTTCTGTAAAGGGACATTTTTGAATAAACTATATTAATTGAGTGTTATTTCGAGGCGTCATAGGCATCAGTTGCAGGTGGACTTTTTTGTCTTCTATTTATTTATATTATGTATAGTTAACCATTTTTCGTTCATCAAAATTTGTTCTTACAGCTATAGTTTATGTAACTAAATATGATCAGTAGAAGGATTCTTTGTTTCCATCTCACTTATTTTAATTGTATGTTTTGCAATTTTTGAAAAGGAAATTTATTTTCTTCTACCTAAGCTGATCTATTCACATTAATTTCTTGAGGGTAGGAAATTTACGATGACACCTGAGTAACAATTGCAGTGAACATATTAATGACTGTGTTTAGCATTGTACTGCAATCATTTACTTCTAACAAGTTCATTCCAGGAGAAACTACCGAAAACTCAATATTCTCCTCAAGCCTGAAATCATCATTCAAATCATCTAACAAATGATTTTGTACATATGTTGGTTTGTATACTCTTAATTGTTTATAGTAAGTGTCATTTGATAGTACATTAAACAATCTGAAACAGCTCAGTTGTCACCAACTATTAGAAAATTCATATCAACATAAGAACATTTTCTTTCAACTGTAGACAAATATTGTTCTGATGCGTTTTTCTAGTAATATCCTATTACAATTTTCATCCAGTATTTAATTTAATCTGGTATATAAAGTTTAATATTCAGAGCAATTATCCACCTATCTAAAAAAAACACGAGGTAAACATTTTTTCTCATGTAAGATTTTTTAGAAGGTATAAATATTTTTCATCGAAAAATCAGGTAGGTGATGTTTCGTCGTTTTCTATCTGTAGCTTTTTATCTTTTGGAATTCTTTCATAGAAGAATGAATTTAATATTTTGTTTAATGTTCGCCCTGTATACTGTACAAATACATTTGCCATCATCAACCCAAAAAGACCATAATTTAAAATCGAAATTAGGGTTCTTAACCCTTTATATTTGGAATTAATTTGAGCTTTTTAAAACGAGATTTTTTACTGTTTTTCTTCTAAAACTGTCATATTATACAATAATTAAAAATTTCACAATAATTTGTGATTGACTAATGTAGGCGTACACTTGTGCTCTAATATTTGAAATAATTTATCTGGTAATTTAAACAAAATATCTCAAAAAAAGCGCAAAATACAATTTCAATTCTAATAATTGTTAAACCACATCTGATTTAGTTATCAGAATCGTAGCTAATAACGGAGTATGATTATTATATCAAATATAAGGAGATTACAGGTTTACTGTAGCCCCTTCTGAACCAAGCTGGTAAGTGTTTCGTTTGATAAGACTATGTGATATGTATTCCGTGTATTCCGCTATTCCCAATATATTCGGGAATTCAGTTCCAACTCAACCGTAGAGTGGGTAGGAAGTGCGTCGCTCCTGCTTAAAATTTCTTGACAAGTGAGTGATCTCTGTATGAACTTGTTTTTAAGAGATTTGCATATATGTAACTAGATATTTGTTATATTCTGATGAAAGATATTTTGTGGAATTAAATACTTACGGTACGATTTATTGTGACGGTAAAAAGTGTAAAGGTATTTTGATCTTTTACAGGTGAGTTTCTTTGCTTTGTTACATTTTCTTTTAATTCCTTTATTACTGGATGTAAATTAAAGGTTTGAGATAATAAGAATCACTATTTTTCTCATTATATTTGATTATTAAAATATTTCCATGATAATATTTTCCAGGTTAGGTTACCGATATTCCATTCAATAATATTCTCTATACATTATTTGTGAAAAATATTCCAGTATAAGTTTATACATATTTAGTAAAATTTTCAGGAATATCCCTATTTCTAAAATTATCATTGGTATTTTCCTGTGCAGGAATGAAATTATTAGTGTGTTATACAATTTTTCTAGTGAAACTTCGTTATAAAGATGCCCTTAATTAGTATTTATAATACTTTATTCATATTAGATATAGGATTGTGATATAATATGGATTATAGTGTATATTCTAAATTATCGATACTTTCCTCTTATCTGTGTAAACACTATTTGTAGGATATAGTACAGTGTAACTCCTCTATATTTAATTCCTGTATAGTGAATGTATAGTGTCATGAGTAAAGAAGTAGCCTCTATAGTGAACAATTTTCTTTGGTCTGCCATGAATGGCCATCAGTTTTTAGAAAACTAATGACCATTTTATGGCAGACTAAAGAAAATTTGTTCACTATAGAGGGTAGTTCATTACTCAGGAAACTACATTCACTATAGAAGATTTCATTATAGAGGAGTTCTACTTTATTGAAGTGACGAAGTCTGTTAAGTCGCCTTCTTAATTACCGAATAAATATATTTTTCATTTCAAATTAGTTGGTACTCTATGTAAGATTTACACTGGACTGTAACTATCAAAATAAATCAAATGCGTATACATAAAAGATATATGTATACATAATGAATGTATTTTACTAGTCATAAATAGATATAATTTTGAATAATATTCATTATTCAATTTCTTTCCGGTAGCTTGTAGGGAAAAATAAACCTAATTTAAAAAAAAAACATATTATATTGCGTGTGGTTTAGCAATTCACAGGTAAAAGTAAGCCAAGAATTTTGATATTAGAGTGAATATTTTAGGGTGAAAAGTTGTCTAAATTACTTTTTCAAAGTTCGTGGCTATATGTCCGGTTCGTGACCACGATATCGCAATAAGCATTTCATTTTACGTGCCTATGCATTCAACTAAAATAATTCTATTCATTCGCATTACTATTTAATTTACATATCCGCTAAATTCATTCATAATCGCTAAATTCATATTAGCTTCTAGGTCTTAGATTGCTGGTGGGCTTAATTTTCGCGTTCATTATAAAATTACGATATGTAGATTGTAGAGGACCAATAATTGAATATTACCCTTTTTTTTCCATCCGAGTTAGAACTGAATTCTTGGTTATTGACTGAATCCTCGGAGTAGCTTTTCTCCCTCCACTATCCCGTGCATTGGTGTATTTTATAGGTAAATCAGTTCGAAAGTTTCTTTTCTATCTGATTGCCTCTTTAAAGTCCCTTGTACAGCACAACGTAATCAAACAAATCGTTTTTCCAAATCCCGTGATAAAATAGAAGTACCCACCTCCTACTACAAGGTTTAGTTATCTAAAGATTTGAAGACTTTTCTAGAAATGAAGGAGGAGGAAATTGCAATCATGAAGAAGTATTTTTTTCGATACTTGAAAACATTCAGAAAAAGCAGCTAATGAGATGAAACTCTTTGATGATCTAATGGAAACATTTTCTGCATCGAAACACGATGTTTCGGTACAGATTAGATCATTAAGGAGTAAACGAAGTCATCAAACTTAATTTTTTGTCAAATATAACTTTTGAGAATTTAAGCGTTTTATGAACATTTATCAGATTTCTAAACTAATTTCTGGTAAGAATTTTATCTGAGTTCGTACCCAGTGAAAAAATTATGGTGAGTCATAGAAGATTAAGTGGGTCCACTCTGAATCTTCTTTGGTCCACGTTTTTTTCTGGGTACATCGGATGCTGTTTCCTTTTTCTATTTCTATTTACCTGATTTATTTTTCTGTTTGCCTCTCTAATATTGATCAAAATAAATATATGAACTAATGAGTGAAATATATCATTCACTAATTAAAATGAATTTGCTTGTGCCAAATATTAAAATGGTTTGTTTAGTATAATAAATTACTGTGTTTATCTGAACTGAAATGTACATAAATAGTTTCAAATTTCCATAATTATACAGCAATGAAAATATTTTAAACTAATTAATGAAATATAGGTACCATTTTCCAGAATTTAGTATTCAACAAATAGATTATAAAAAATATTTTTTTTACTACGTACATACAACAGCATACAGAATCAAGAATACATTTTTTATATCATTAAATAAGTAGGTATGTGAATATCTATTACAATTATTGAAAAAATCAAGTATATAACCAATCATCTAAAATTGTGGACAGAATATTGATAATTTCATATGAATGATATATGCATGTGCCAGAATAGCATATAAAATATTCCATTAATTCCGATATATCTCTTTATACCTGAAAAGTTCGAAATAAAGTGAACGTACCACGTCATCCTTTAGATGGAACTCCCATTTGCATGAAAATTGCCAGTGTTATTTTGGCTCAATTATGCCTTGTAATTGATAAAAGTTACATCTCCGGTGAAGTTAAATTGAACCGCAATGAATTGCTTGATTGACTGACAATTCCCGCATGGATTTTAATTGAATCGGGATTCCAATCCGACTTTAACGCGGTGAAATTCTGCACTGAGGAATGGATCTCTATGCCATTTATGGGGTTACCTTACAATCTATTGGTTATAGAATGCGTATCTATGCCTTTGTTGGAAATTATCAAAGTGATATTTTGATCTATTTATGATACGGTTTGTTCTTGCGTATTAAAAGTTCTTAAATTGAGAATAGTAATCATAAAGTATATTTATAAGTTAATCATGGTTATATAGGATTTTAATCTGGTGTAAAATTAGCAAATTCTAATGAAATTTTGGAATTATAATTTATTTTTCAATATTTATTCAATTCTTTCAGCTCTGTCATGGAGCTGAAAGAGGTTGATGGGAGAGAAGAAATGACCTCACTTGGGGTCCCGAACTGTTGTAATTTGGATTAGGAACTGTTTTTTATTAATTTGTACCATGCTTATAATTTCTAACGATACTTGCAGTTTTGGAGGATAGCACTAGGGTTATGCTCTTCAACTACGAGGACTAGATTTTGTGTTAGGTTGGCTTCATTTACTATCACCTCTTCATTTTCCTCTACCATCCGCGTGAGTGTAGCCACCGGTGCTTATGACCATTTTCATCGCATTCCTTGGTAAGTACTGAGTAGCTTTTATACACCAATAAGCATTGTCACCGACTGATGATAGGTTAATTATCTACCGTGTTTATGAGCCATTTTTTTCTCTGACTGCTTTTTCGAAGTTCCTTTTAATTATTTTTTCACGTCAGCAATATATCACCCTCCTGATAATGTTTAATCATCAATAATATATTCCTTTTATAATGATCTATCATTGATGTAACAAACTTTATATTCAGCGGAAACTGCAGAGAAATCAGTTTTAAAATGTTTCGCAATATTGCCTACAATCTCAGTATAATTCTGGCCTCTGAATTGAAATAAGTTGCTACATTAACCTGCTTCCTGTTTTCGGATTAATGTTATTGCCTGCTACTTTTGATAACAAAGTAATGCATTATAAACCTATTATGAATTATAATGAGCAAAGGTATAACAGTAATTAATTAAATGATCGTCAGGCTTTGTGTTTTCTGAATAGATGTGTATGTATAATTTAAGTGTGACAACTAAAATTAAGATGAGGGTTTTATCCCTCTATGAGTCTATGTAAACTGAGGATATTTATGTCCCCTTTCTAGTGATGTATTTTGCGGGATAATTTGGAGATATTTTCCTGAACCGACAGGATGACCACATGTGTACTCTTACATTAGTTATGCACAATTCTGTTATATTTTCAGAAATTAAAAACAAAATTCATTGTTTAATGTGTCTAGTTTTTCTATCATAAAAATATTAGGATACTATTTTAAGGTTCAAATTAATTCAGGGCCTAAAGGGTTGACTTTAACACTAGTTACCAGTTGCTGTAGATGAAACACTCTATGATCATCAAAATAAATTCGTTGTTTTTGTCTGATCGTTGTCACACGATCATATTATAGATAATATTGATCGTGTGAAGTTGCCTTAACAGAATGAAAAGTTTTTGTTATACATTTTGATACTCTTTTCAAAATGTGTTATATTAATTGAACCTTGTAAATCATTAACGTATGAAGTATTAACATATTTTTTTGTTATAGTTTTGAGCTATAATGTAAATATCACAATTAATTTCTTGTATATTTATTTTCTTTCCACATGTTCTTTTTATCATTTCTCTGCATTTCATTTTCCAATTTTCTCACTGTATAAATTATGTAACAAAAGAGTTCATATATTCTTTTATATTATTATCACACATTCATTATTCCAGCAAGTAGTTTTATCAACCTTAATAATAGCTGTCACGTTACTTTTCCACAAGAAGCTGAAGGCTGTTTATAGGGATTTGCTAAGAATAAATCTTGTAGTGTAGGCGGGAAGTTTTCCCCTCCTGTATGATATGTTATTACATACAATGTTATGTTCTTACTCTTAATCATAGTCGACTTTCTTCAGAACTTATAATGATGTGGATTATTTCTAAATATAAAACATACTGAAAGATACGAATTGGTTTCATCCCATCTCTAAAACTTCTGAAATTGTATATAAATTATATGTCACCCTAATATTGTTCTTTGGCTACCTAGTGTATATATGGTAGGCATTCTTCTTGTGCTTTTTAGCTAATCTGCTTTTGTTTAGTTTGGCCTTTTGTTTCTTCAGTTTTCCTCTACTAATTCATCTTTTTTCTTTTCCTTCTGTCTTGCTACATCTCTTAGTAAGCAGACTGACTGTGGTTACACAATAAGACCTATACAGTGTGGCGACAAAAAAAGGAAACCCATTTTCAAACTAGTTTATTTTACCAACTATTAAAGCTAGAAATTTTCTAAAAACAAATTTTATTCTTTCACCTTTTTTGTATCTATCGTTAAAATCTGTTGAAGTTAAGACAAAAATTGAACATCCTGCAGCGAATTAAAAAAAGGCAAGTAAAAATGGCTTGCGCGAGCACGAAAAATACGAAAATGTCACATGTTATTTAAGCACTGAAAGCTTTGAACAGGTTCAACCTCTTTTTGAACATAGCTTTCAGGTAAGATTTTCACCAACTATAAAACCATATTGACTTATGTTAATAAGTTCAAAACTTCAGAAACCACTTCATTTTGAACAAAAAACGATTAGTTCGCAGGAGAACAGAACGAACACATAAAAACATTAATCTTATTCATAAAATTTTTATTGAGAATCCAAAATTATCAATCAGAATGAATGAATTAGACATCACTAAAGACACAGTTCAACGAATTGTTAAACAAGATGTGAAGTATCATCCTTTCAAGAAGCATGTAAGGCTCGAACTCTTTAAATCTGATTTATCGCACAGCCGTCTAAATTTCTCAAGATGGTTTCTGCAAAGAAATGCTCGTTTTGGAGAAGACATCGTGATTGGTGATGAAGATGTATTTCCATGAATGAAATAGTTAATAAACAAATCGTCAATTGGATGGAAAAAAAAACTAATTTTCAATTTTTATTTGCACCATGAATAAATAATTATACCTATTATAAAGTCTTTTTGTGTTTTTCGTCCTCGCGCAAGCCATTTTTATTTATATTTTTTCACTTCGCTGCAGGATATTTTAGTTGTAAGTTTGACAGATTTTCATGAAAGATGCAAAAAAAACATACAAATATAACAGTGTTTTTAGAATTTTGTTACATTTAATAGTTTTTAAAATAAACTCATTTGAAAATTGGTTTCCTTTTTTTTGCGCCACCCTGTACAGTGTTTTTTTTTTCTTTTGCAAGACTTTGAGCCCCACTAGGAATATTTGAAATAAGAATTTAGAGAAAACAAATACATTTTCTTGAAGATAAGGCTTGGTACTTACATTTCATGTTATACAAACTTATTTGAAACTCAATTAAAATACTTCTAAAGGCTATCTACAGAAGGTGTTGGAAATGGCCGCCGGAATCCTGTAATCAAAGTCTTGCGCGCTTCAAGACCCTCTTCGAGTTTACGTCACCTTCTCAATTGTCACTGCGTCATAATTTTCACCAAACAGCTTCACACACTACATTCTATTCTATTGAGGTTATTCCGAATACAAAATATTTTGTGTTGTAGCCCAGAAATGGAAATCAAAATGATTGAGTTCTTACTGAGTGAAGGCCAGAAGATCTGTGTCTCTTCTGGTAACTCGTCCTTGAAATTTTTCTCCAAGAACTGCTTAGCCACTCTTGCACAATGAGATTGAGGATCATCTTGCATACAACAGAGTCTGCGTCATGTTGCAGTGGCTCAAAAAAGTTTGCCACACTTTGTATTTCAGCAAAGTCATGTTATAGGAACCACTAACAGAGTCACAAGAGCAGTCGTCATCGATGAATGCTTGGACAATAGAATTTTATGTCCACAATCGCAACAAATATCATTACTTATTTGTCATTTCTATAGTTTCATTCGACAATTTCATGTGGATTCTCATCTGCAAATTATGACGCAGCAATAATTAAGAGGGTGACGAAGAGCGTCTTGAAGCGCGCAAGACTTTGACTACAGAATTCTGGCGACCATTTTCAACACATTTTGTAGTGTTTTCAATGAGTTTCAAATAAGTTTGTATAACATGAAATGTAAGTACTAAGCTTTATCTTCAAGAAAATGTATTTGTTTATTCTAAATTCTAAATTCTTTGCAAAAGAAATAAACACACTGTATACAGTATGGGCCACAAAAATGTTTCCTCTTTTTCAAATACTTCTAAATCGTTAACCAATGGACGAAAAAACTGTATCTTGGTCTTTTTTTCACAGCCTGTTATTGTACTATTAACTGGTAATTTTTTTAAACTGATTGACATAGTTTAAGAACAGGTAAGCAAAGAGTGAGGGTGACTATTTTTGTCATTGCGCGAATGTTATTCTAGAGCTAACTCTGTGATTTTACTTACTAAATGGCAGTGAATAAAAAAAATAAAAATTCATTTTTAACAGCGCGGAAAAAAGCTTTTCCTAAAATATTTTCACATATCCGTTTTTTTTATCGTTGAAGTAAAAATTTAATGTGATTTTTCCATCATCGATAAAAAAAAAAACGCAAGTGTAAACACATTTTAAGAAGAGCTTTTTTCCGCGGTGTTAAAAATGCAAGTGTGAAGCGGGTCTTAACCATGCAATGAACAAGCGAAGAACAAATATTCAGAGTGAAAACTTCAATGAGATCAAACTGTCACTGAAAAAAGTTGTTCTATTTCAAAATAGTTTCCAAGGAAGAAGTGTAAGCACCCTGTATTAAAATGTCTACCATAATAATAATTTTTTCCCTTTATTCACTGCCTTTTAGTAAGTAAAATAACAGAGTTAGCTCTAAGAATAACCTTCGCGCAATGACAAAAATAGCCACCCTCACTCTTTGCTTACCTGTTCTTAAAAGATTTCCATCAGTTCAAAATAGTTTTACCAGTTAATAGTACAATAAGAGGCGGAGAAAAATAGACCAAGATACAGTTTTTTGTCTATTGGTTAACGATTTAAAAGAGTTTGAAAAAGCGGAAACATTATTGTGGTCCATACTGTAGTGTACGGAGCGTACTTTCACTGTTCCTTATTTACGAAGCCTTCTTCTCTTCATGTCTCTTTGGATCACCTCGTAGTGGATAGACACATCTCTCAAACCCCCGAAACAATAATTAAATGCGTATATTTTCATATTCAAAATACGCCAAAAATTCACTTCATATAAAGGATGATCCATAATATTTACCAATAGAAAAATGAATTTAAATAATCTAGAATGATATTATAAAAGGCTTCGATGTAATCTTTTAGAAGTAAATTAAGAACTTAAGTTGCATTATATTTCGAAATGGTCGTCTTCTGCTTTGAGTATTATTTTCTCTACCTGTTTTGTTAATGAAACGCAAGAACGCCTCACGACATAAGCATTGAGAATTTTTAATTTTTTCTGACAGTTTTTTGTGTATTTCGGTTAATTCGCTTTTTCACTGCAGAAATCGCACAATTGGTGTGAAATTTGAATATACTGATTTATTCCTGAAATTGGTTTCCGGGAGGTTGTACCTGACTGCACTTGCTATTTCAGGCGTTGTGAACAGTTTTGTTAAAAACCTTGAGTTTTTTTTATTACAGGTAAAGATCTTACAACGAACAGTACGTGTACCGGAAATAGTGGTCGTTATACCGCTCAATGAACGCTATACGCGATTGAGGTTTTACTTCAGTTGGGGATTAGATTTAAAAGCATTTCAAAGAAATGCTGTTCTAACACCAGCTCTCTTGAGAGCCACAATCTGGTCACTCTTAACCTCATCAGACATAACTTCTAAAATACCGGGAATAAATGCTTGAAAATTTATAAACATTGTTAGGTATATGATGCCCAAAAACTAATAATATTTAAGGCACAAAAGATAGCATTAGGTTAACAGTAATTCTGAATTAATGGGTAAATTATCATTGGTCAACCCTGTCTATTAATTTTTATTCCAATTACGCTCATTAAATTGAAGTCGCGCAAATTGGACCACTTCACGCATTCTCGACAGTATTTCCAATTAAGATTATTACATCTGACAGTGTGTCGAGTGTTTACTCGGGATGATAGAAACTGTGGAGGCAGATGATAGCCATGAGCTGTATAGAGAGCTTCAAAAGGTTACACACTTCAATAACATGGCATCAAAAGTGAACCTTTGGAGATGTGACATTTGATGGAATATCTGACGTATTCACAATTTATAGAGTCCTAAATTTACGGTGTGAAATTGAGCGGCGAAAACGAGTGATTGGCATTCTGAATACAGTGCGACACACGATAATAGCTTATGCCATTTATTAAAATTCTAATTCTGTGATGAATATTCTTATCAGATAAATATGTGGCAACATTTATTTATAATCTGATTAGCCCCCAAGGGCTCTATCCTGAAGCTGTCTGTGGTGAATGGAATAGAAGGGGAGTGGCATCCCTGGACCCCGAACTGTTTTAATTTGGATTATGTATTGTCTTTTTTCTTATTTACCTTGTTTATTACATTTTAACGCTACTTCCAGTTTTAGAGGATAGCGCTAGGGTTATGCTCTTCAACTACGAGGTCTTAAATTTTTGTGTTAGGTAGACTCGTAGGCTTCATTTACTATCACCTCTTTATTTTCCTCTTCCATCCGTTAGTGCAGCCACCGGTGCTTGAGCCCCTTTTCATTACATTCCTTGAAAAGTGACTACATTAACAGAGTAGCTTTTCTGCATCCATGAGAATAGTCACTGATGGCTGTAGATGACTTTTTCATGGAGCAACTCTCCTTTCTGACTGCTTCTTCCAGTCCCTTGTACTTAATTTCCTTTTGGCCGCGGCGATATTACCTTTCCCTGGCAAGAAGGATATATTTCTTGGATATTTAGGAATATCACATGTAAAAATGATTTATTCCTGGAATATTCTCTTAAAATAACAGGTGATCTCTATATTTTTACGGTCCGAAAAAGGTTGATTTGTTTATATACGGTCCGAAATTTTTCTTGATTTACTATAACGATCCAAAATAGTTGTACGTTTAAATATTTTCATGATTTATAAACATTTAAGGTTCTATATGAAAACATATATGTCTTATAATTATTTCCTTTAATATCATGACAGTTTTAATATCTTTGCATTACTTTTTTTCATCTAAAAGATCTTTGAGTTTCATCCACGCGATTGCATTTTGCGTACTTCCTTTCAAATCTTTGCATCTTTAGTAATGAAGAATAATAAATTTGATAACTGAATAAGAAATATAAGTAGTAACAGAGCTTGTTTTATTATTCAACGCGTATCATATTTACAAGCCTAAATGTTTTTAACTATAGGAAATTGTATTATAATTCGGGTTCTAGGAAATTTCGGTCTTGGAAAATTCGGTCTCGGAAAATTCGGTTTGGGAAAACTCGGTCTCAGTTTATAATAGTGTTATTTAAGAACAATGATAGAAAAAGTTGAAATTATGAGTACCTACATGTGTAGCTTATTTATTAAAATCGGATAACATCATAAACCGTTGTAAAATGATACGTAACATTAGTAATTTTGACATGTTTCGACTTTTATTTAACATGAGATTTGAGCGGAAAATTCGGTCTCGGAAATTTCGGTCTCGGAATATTCGGTGTCAGGTATAAATAAAACTTATGAATTAGATGTATCAGAGTGCGTGCCGCCCATCGAACCCCCCTGTCATGTCTTCAAACAAACATGGAGTGTGCAGTACAACAAACTAGCGGATACAGCAAACTACATAACGGTCATTTATGTTGAGAGGTCATTTATAATTCTGAGACCGAAATTTCAAGACCGAATATTACGAGACCATAATTTTCGAGCCCGAAATTTCCGGACACCTATAAAACTATAATACTTCATAAAATTTTGTTTGTTTACTTTTACGGTCCGAAATTTTTGATAATTTACTTTTACGGTCCATATTTTTTTACGTAATGTAAAAAAAGTAAAGAGATTCATCTCAATAATACATTCTTCCTATACATACGTTGGTTTCAAAATAGACTTTAAACCTCAACTAAAATTAAATTTTAATCTGGTTTTAATCTGGAAATATTATTTTATATCTACCCTGTTTACAGATTTAGGGCGAATCAGGATATGAACCATTCAAGATTTAAAAGATAAAGAACTAAAACTACAATCATAAAACAATAGAAAGGTCACTTTTTGTGCTTCTTTTGCACGAATATTACGCAGAATTTTGATTGATCCATCCAGGCAAAAGCAGTAGTGCGATAAGGGGAGGAAATGAAACCCTAAATATGCGGATGTCCAAAATGATAAGCGTCGAATGGTTAGATATATATTTGAGCGCCGAATGGTTAGGTATATATATAAGCACCGAATGGTTAGGTATATATTTAAGCACCGAATGGTTAGGTATTAGGGTGGGCCAAAAAACAAGATTTTGGAAATTACTTATGGAATAGTGATATAAAGTTGATATGACAATTAAAGGTACGTGTACTGAAATTTGTGTGTATTTTGACAGATTAACAGTTGCCCCCAAGCGATTCAGATATCAGAAAAGTAACATTTGTGGTGATTTTTACAACATTTTGGCAAATATCTCATAAACTCTGATTTATTATCTTTTAGAATAGGAAGATAGCTTGAGAAGAACTCATATTGGTGTCTGTGCCGGGAATTCAGACAGGTACGACAATGTTCACAGTTGCCCCCACCCTTCCAAATTGTTCGAATTTAGGCACCGCTGGAGACTGTAGTCAGTGTAGTGATCCACACTTATGGAGGTCTGGTGCTCAATGAAGAACATAATAAGGAATTATATACAATAAATTGAGCAAAAACATTAAATATTGATAGTTAACCAACATTTCAATATTTGGAACACTTGGTGACTCAAAAAAGTTGATTAAGCGAATTACATGTGTTATTATCCAATTGCTGAAATCCGAGTAAATTCGAAATTTTTGCAATACGAAAATATTGATAAATACTGTTATAAAATGAAATAAATACAATTCACAAAGTTATTTTGAGAATTAAATTACTTCTATCTTATCACAATAACAGCATGATTGCTCAAGAAGACAAATTTTGAGAGAAATATTGTAATAGTAATATATTTCACAAAAAAAGTGCTCGGGCAACTCAAAAGTATCAAATATTAATCTGCAATTTTGCATGTTGTGTTTTTTCATAACGTTCCAACTAGTTTTACCTATTTCACAGAAAAAAAAAATCGAATATTTTAAAATTAATGGGAAAATATCATTTTGTACAAAATTTCAAATGTTTTGGGGCAACTCAAAAATATCGAGAAATGGCCTGGAAATTGGCATGCAATGTTCTTTTATAACGTATCAACTTATTATAACTATTCCATATGAAGATTCTGAAGTTTGCTCGAAACACCTATTTTTTGGCCCACCCTATTAGGTATATATTTAAGCGCCGAATGGGTAAGTATACATTTAAGCGACGAATGGTTATATAGATATCTATTTAAGCGCCGATTTTTAAGTTTATATTTAGGCATCGATTGGTTAGGTATATATTTAAGCGACGAATGGTTAGGTATATATTTAAGCACCGAATGGTTAGGTATATATTTAAGCGCCGAATGGTTAGATATAATATTTAACACCGAATAGTTAGGTATATATTTAAGCACCGATTGGTTAGGTATATATTTATGCACCGAATGGTTAGGTATATATTTAAGCACCGAATGGTTAGGAATATATTTAAGCGCCGAATGGTTAGGTATAATATTTAACACCGAATTGTTAGGTATATATTTGAGCACCGATTGGTTAGGTATATATTTAAGCACCGAATGGTTAGGTATATATTTAAGCGCCGAATGGTTAGGTATAATATTTAACACCGAATTGTTAGGTATATATTTGAGCACCGATTGGTTAGGTATATATTTAAGCGCCAAATGGTTAGGTATATATTTATGCACCGAATGGTTAGGTATATATTTAAGCGCCGAATGGTTAGATATATATTTAAGCGCCGAATGGTTAGGTATATTTTTAAGCGCCGAATGGTTAGGTATATATTTAGGCGCCGAATGGTTAGATATATATTTAAGCGCTGTATATTCAGGTATAGATTTAAGCGCCGAATGGTTAGGTATACTCAAGCGCTTAATGGTTAGGTATATATTTAAGCGCCGAATGGTTAGGTATATATTTAAGCGCATAATGGTTAGGTTTATATTTAAGCGCCGAATGGTTAGATATATATTTAAGCGCTGTATATTTAGGTATATATTTAAGCACCGAAAGGTTAGGTATATATTTAAGCGCCGAATGGTTAGATATATATTTAAGCACTGTATATCTAGGTATATATTTAAGCGCCGAATGGTTAAGTTTATATTTAAGCGCCCAATTGTTAGGTATATATTTAAGCGCCGAATGGTGAGGTATTTATTTAATGGTCAAATGGTTAGGTATATATTTAAGCGCCGAATTTTGAAGTATACATCTATACGTAATCGTGTCGAGGTGTCTATTGAATCACTATTAGTGGAGTAACGTATTTAGAAACAGTCTTACAGAGAGTCGGGGAGAATATTTCATAGGATTATCTGCCATGGTTTATAATAACTCACACCTCAATTATAAGCAGTCATAATGAACTTTTTCTAATCAAATGTGGAGATGAACCAATAGCGTTGGTATCGGATAAAGTATCTGAAAGTATCAGTATTTTTATGAGTATCTGGTAATTGGTATCGAATCCCAAAAATAATCTAAAAATGGTCGATACTAATCACTTGTCCAAGTTAGATAGTATTTATAATTTCAATCGTATAGTTACTTCAAAGGTACATTCATTACTTATTTTATTTGAATATATTATTTAATTATACATCAATCACATAAAATATAAAAGTTTATAAAAGTATTTTTTATAAATAATAATAATATATAACATACCAATCATGTTTCCTGTTGAAACCATTCAGTGATTATTTTTAAGGTTTAGTGGTGATATTACTAGGACTGTATTGATTAGGCTCACAGTACTTGGAAAGTGGGTATTATAACGTTCGCCATGTTAGGTCACACAGAAATCTCTTAAAGGTCAGATTGGTTAATAACTTGGGTTGTGACAATATGCTTAAAAAATTATAGATCCTGAAAATGTTACAGACGGAGAGAATTAAACAGTATTGAATTGTTCTAAACCAGCTGTATATAATATTCGATACCATTTCATTTCGTGTGTGATATTCTAAAGTTCTATGATTTGAAAAGCATATTGTCACAACCCTATTCATAACCTATATGTAAACGCCCACTTTCCGAATAATATGAGTGTTCGGTAATTGAGATTCTCCCTTTCCCATTCAAAATCCATTCATATACTCTTTTCCATTCGGTATTTTGGAATATAAATTTCTAAGAGTCTTCCCATTCAATCCATCTAACAACCATTACTCTTTTGTTGTATTTTCTCCCTTACAATGTTTGTCATTTGATTTATGATTTTCTGTTATTGAAATGTTAGCAATAGGGAATATTTACATTATTTAGCGATAATTTATTGCATTTTCAATAATGGCTGACCATTTTATAGAAGAAGTAATTGGGTATCAGAACTGTTGTAACTTGGATTAGGAAATGACTTGTATCAAATTTTACCATGTTTATCTCTTTTTTTTTAACGCTACTTGCAGTTTTAGAGGATAGCGCTAGGGTTATGCTCTTCAAGTACAAGGTTCAACTTTAGATTTTTGAGTAATGCCCGTAAACACTTTTAAACATCTCTTCAAACTGGTTAAAATTCGTCAGATTTCAGGGTTATAAAACTCTGAAACCAAGAGTTTAAAGAGATCCAATGTGATTGAATCTTTTTGTAAACCACTAGAATCGAAAACTATGTTATTTGATCATTTTCTTTGCGTGAAACACAAGGTATCCGAAAAAATGTATACGCTGCTTTGAACGCATTTTTGTGATTTCGAAATGTTATTGGTATCAATTGGTTTGGAATTAAATTTCCACTTAATTAGTGAAAAATCATTCTGATGCAGATCTCAGTTGTTATAAAATGTACTTCACAAGAATGTCATCCAATTTTATCCTTGCGCGTATAAATAGAAACAGTGTAAGCCTATTATCTAGGGAAGAGAAACATTTATTGTTAGAAATGAATAATTAATTATAATGAACTCTCTATTTTTGCAAGAGACATTTATTAAAGAATTTATTATTCACAACGAAGGATCGTTATGAAAACAATAGTAATGAAATCAACAGTGAACATATTCATATTAAAATGCTGTTCGGTTTGAATTATGAAACTCCATAATTATTTGTTTTTCTAAGAGAAAGACTAAAATGACTTTTATATTTACGTTAGTGAAAGCGTATCTTCTATTAATTCTAAAAAGTTTTATACATTTTTTAGGGCCACTCTGAACAGTGTATAATCATGCATATGAGTAATTTTATACTTGCATATGAGTAAACAACGTTTGTCAAACACTAAATCATGTTTGATGCTACTGGTTGAGTTTGACAAAGAGTTTGATAGTGTGTACTGGGCAATAGGTAGGCTATTAGGCTTCATTTACTATCATCTCTTCATTTTCCTCTTCTATCTGTGTCTGTGAGTGCAGTCACCGGTGCTTCTGTCTCTTTTTATCACATTCCTTGGTAAGTGACTATACAACGAGTAACTTTATACTGTAATAATGACCATAGTGGTAACTGGTAGGTCATCATGACCATTGTTGTAGGTCATCATGACCATTGTTGTAGATCATCTTGACCATTGTTGTAGATCATCTTGACCATTGTTGTAGGTCATCATGACCATTGTTGTAGGTCATCCTGACCATTGTTGTAGGTCATCTTGACCTTTGTTGTAAATCATCCTGACCATTGTGGTAGGTCATCTTGACAATTGTGGTAGGTCATCATGACCATTGTTGTAGGTCATCTTGACCATTGTGGTAGGTCATCCTGACCATTGTTGTAGGTTATATTGACCATTGTGGTTGGTCATCATAACCATTGTTGTAGGTCATCTTGACCATTGTTGTAGATCATCTTGACCATTGTTGTAGGTAATCATTACCATTGTTGTAGGTCATCTTGACCATTGGTATAGGTCATCATGACCATTTTTGTAGGTCATCTTGACCATTGTTGTAGGTCATCATGACCATTGTGGTAGATTGGTTCCATGTACTTATTTTCCTTTCGCGTCAGCAATAATATGAACTGTGGACATACGGTAAGCCATTCACTAGATTGGATATTTTACCGTACAAGTGAATGAAAATGAAAACTTTATTGAAATCAAAAGAAAAATTACACAAAGTATAATGCATGGAAAAAATTTACAAACATTTTTCTTGAATGAGTGAAATGGTTTGCTTTTTCACATTTTATTATTTTTTATAAGTACTATAATACTATACTATAATTTAAGAGTAATAAGTTAAAAAATTAGCTAACATTTTTAGAATTATCCGCTCTCACATCAGGTAAAGGGTCTATCTATCAATCAAAGCCTTCACTCACAAATGTTAGATTGATCCTTTACTCTATTTGCGCCCTTTAATTATAGCGCTAAGTCATGCCCCTTAATTATTTTCTTTCTTTAATTATTATTTTTTTTAATGTTGTATTATATATTACTGTCAAAATAATTCTGTAACTTCAAATGAGTAAATTTATCGTAAAATAAATAATGATTATAATAATGATAGAACAATAAAGGATTGAAATGTTATATTTTCATTATATAATTTAGAAATGAACACACATTCTTTTCTGTTGTTTTTTCTTATATAATTGGATCATTAAATGAAACAGAATTTGTTCTAAAAGTTACCATTGTATTCTGTTGAAATAATATCAGTAGACAGGTGAATTAGGTCCTTCTTCCGAATGCTCTTGGAGTGTTATTAAATTTCTTCTAAATTCTTAGGGGGCATTAATGGCCCCAGGCTTTTATGGTCCCTCCTTAATTGGTTCCTTTTCTTTTCTCGGCTCCGATCTTGCTGAAACTCTTTCTTTTTGTGTCTGATAGTTAATTCCTTGGATTGCTTCAGAGCTTCTGTTGAATGTTGTTTATTTTGTTTATAAAGCATTCAATAGTTTACTAACAGAAGTGAATTAAATTGATTATAATATTTTTCTGGTTTTGGAAAAAGATCAGTTTTGGGGTCAATTATATGAACCTAATAATTTCCTTTAAGTATAATAAGAAACTTACTGATTGAATTACTTATATAATATTTTCATATAATTGGAAAAAGTGTTATATCGGATATTAATCGATTTAAAAGTATTTTAGGGTGGAAGTAGAAATAAAAGTTTCCCATCAATAATTTAGTTAAATTATAAATTCTACACCATTTTAGCCTCAAATTAAATGAAGTCAAGTTGAAATTAAAATTAGTGAACTTCAAATTAAAGGAAGTGAATCTCGAATTAAAATTAGTGAACTTCAAATTAAAGAAAGTGAATTTCGAATAAAAATTAGTGAACTTCAAATTAAAATTAGTCAAGTTCAAATTGAAAAAGATCAACTTCAAATTAAATAAAGTGTAGTTCAAATTAAAATAGATCAAGTACAAATTAAAATTTTCCTTCTTATTTTATACTATATCATAAATTATGAAAGATGAACTCAAGTAAAAATCAACTCAACCATCTGATTAATCTTTAGAATAATATCAATATTCTACTGTGTCCATTATACATGAACTTGTTAAGAATTGGACGAGTAAATAAATATATGATGAAATGAAACTGCTTTGACCATTATTCAATGTAGGTAGAAAATTTCCTATTTGTGAATTAACTTTATTTATTTCAGAATTGAGAGTTAAACTGAAAAAAAAAACAATATTTTAATTTGAAATTGACCTGTTTTAATTTGAAATAGAACTGTTTTAACTTACAGTTGACTTTTTTTTATTTGAAATGGACTAATTTTAATTTGAAGTTGACTAATTTAAATCTGAAATTGACTTGTTTTAATTTGAGGCTAAAATGGTGTAGTCTCTAGTCATAAAATTTGCCATAATAAAAATTATATTCAGCATTACTTTGAAATAACCCAACCCTCAAATTTCAGTATTTTCATCCTATTAATATAATTTTCGTTATTCCATATCAATTAAATTTCAATATTGTTCTTAAAATTCTCTTCAAACTGTTCTCACTAGCTGGGATAAAGCTATGAAAATATTTCTCCGTAAAGGATACAATTTATTGTTTAAATTTAATAATAAAAATAATTGAAAACATGAAACATGGTTGAGTTTTTCTATTAAAATTTGGTGTCTTTTTGTATAAAATCACTTTATATCTTGACACATATTTTAGAATGAATAAGAAATTCACAAGTAAAAGTCATAAATATATAAATAATGAACTTAGTTTTATCATTTAAATCTATAAGAAAGGTCAAACAAAATTATAATATTTTACCAAGTTGAATATTATTCATAATCTTTATCAGTATAACTAACCATATAAAATGAATTGAAGTTTTCCATAGTTTCAAAGATTTTTCATCAAATCTCCCTATATACCAAATGCTTCAATAAGTTCCCCTAAATATTATAAGTTTGTACCTATTATTTTCCCCATCAATTATCTTTACTTAGATTCATAGAAATCCTCGCGGAATTTAACTATTTAAAACTTTTATTTTTGTTTCGCAACTGAAGGCATCAATAAATATTTCACTGTAAAATTCTCTATTACTATGAGTTCTACTCATAACTCACCAATACATTCAGGTAGCTATTAGTTATATTCATAACTCACCAATACATTCAGGTAGCTATGAGTTATATTCATAACTCACCAATACATTCAGGTAGCTATGAGTTATATTCATAACTCACCAATACATTCAGGTAGCTATGAGTTATATTCATAACTCACCAATACATTCAGGTAGCTATGAGTTATATTCATAACTCACCAATGCATTCAGGTAGCTATTAGTTCTATTCATAACTCACCAATACATTCAGGTAGCTATGAGTTATATTCATAACTCACCAATACATTCAGGTAGCTATGAGTTATATTCATAACTCACCAATACATTCAGGTAGCTATGAGTTATATTCATAACTCACCAATACATTCAGGTAGCTATGAGTTATATTCATAACTCACCAATACATTCAGGTAGCTATGAGTTATATTCATAACTCACCAATACATTCAGGTAGCTATGAGTTATATTCATAACTCACCAATACATTCAGTTAACTATGAGTTATATTCATAACTCACCAATAGATTCAGGTAGCTATGAGTTATAGTAATAACTCACCAATAGATTCAGGTAGCTATGAGTTATATCCATAACTCACTCCATCAATTCGAACTCCAGATCTGCCGAATTTCTTGTTTCTTCAGTTGTCAAAGTTGGTGGAATATTTTTAGTTTCTGTGGAAATCCTGTGGCTGAGGAAATTTGATGTTATTCCAAGTTATTTTCGCCACCTGAACTTGTTTATCTCTTCTAGATATTTATATTGGAAGCAACAATGGATTGGAAATGACAGCTATAACCGTGATGGGTTTATTTACTTCAATTTGAATTATGTTTTAATTTCTATTGTTTGTTTATATTTTTTTTAACATAATTCAATTATGATTGTATGGGATTATTTAATACATATTTGTAAATTATTTAAAGGTCTACTCTATTGATTATTAATTTTCTTTCGGTCTGATATTTGATGGAATATCTATTTAAGTATTCGGACATTCAATTAGGTTCGCAGTACTCGGACAGTGGGGGTAACTTAGGTCATGGTAGGTCTATTTGAAATTTCTAAAGTTCAGATTGGCTCATGACCTGTGTTAACACCCACATTCCGAGTACTGTGAGTGTCCGAGTATAGCGACATTACCTCTAGGCTTTACATAGGTTGATAAATCTTCTTTATACCAGGCAACATGGGATTATCCCCAAAAAGTTACTGAAGTGGAAACACCTCAAATAGTACGAGAATACTACTAAATGTTACCATTCCAGACCACATTGCTCCAAAATTGGTACAATAATTTGCCAAATTGGTACAATATTTTTCCATGTAGACGGTAAATTGCCCGAAAGGCAAATTTTTGTTCGAAAACAATTGCTTGAAAAACAATTGGTCGAATGAACAATTGATCGAAAAACAATTGCTCGAAAGACAATTGCTCGAACGAACTATTGACCGAATGAACAATTGCTCGAATAGTCAATCGTTCAGATAATATAAAATACAGTTATTATTAATTACTAATTAGAAACAAGGACGGTTAGGTGCAGCTAATCGAAGAGATTTCACTTCATCATTAACTGACTTTCGACAATATTCATCTAATTATCAATTGCTCAAGAAATCCAATTTTGAATAATCAATTGCTTAATGTAAAAGAAGAGAAAAAGTCAACCAGATAATGGTACCAAAAAGGGAATTTTAAGAAGTGGCACGATTACCGGAAAACCGCTCCCTCCTGTTATCGGCAGTTCCCATAGCCCCAGTTGCTAAAACCTAACAACCCTAACCTAGTCCCAAGAACTTCTCATCAGAGCCCACTGAAGCTATTGACTGACAAAAATCGAAAATTGTAGTACCCAAAATTGTTGCAGTATTCCTGTTCAGTAAAAATAAGAAAGCCAGGAATATTATAATTTAGAAACGGTAATATGATTGATAGTAAATAGCGATTAAAAATATGAAATACAGTTATTATAAATTACTAATTATAAAGCAGGACGGTTTGGTGCAGCTAATGATATGAAGTGATCCAACTTCATGATTAACTGCCTTTTATTAATTTGGACACTGTGAGCAATTTGATCATTCGATCAATCGTTCGTTCGAGCAATTGTCTTTCGAGCAATTGTTTTTCGAGCAATAGTTTTTCGAGCAATTTACCTACAACCATTTTTCCAATATCGATACAACATTTTCCCCAAATTGTTACAACATTTTCCCAATATTGTTCTAGCAATATTAGAACAATTTTCCTGAGAAACATTGCTACGTTGATTAGAAGCAATATTGCCTTTTGAAATTTTTCCGAATAATTTCTGATATTCATTGCAAATTTTCATGAGATAGAAATTGCTATCTCTCAGAGAATGCTCAAAAGCCATTCGGTGAATAATTATTGTATGATATTCCCTCGGCTTTCAAATTATTAATCCAGTACATTCCCTTGATGCGTAGAGAATAATCATGGAATATACATACATTGCAGTCTTTACATTAATGTTAACACATAAAGCTTATATGATATAAATTTTCCGAATGAAAGGATGGTAGAGTTGAGATAAAAAAGAAAATTTATGCCAAGTTCATTATACATGAATACGAATAAATGTAATGCAGTAGAACTCCTCTATAGTGAATGTAGAGTCCTGAGTAAGAGAACTATCTTGATAGTGAACAAATTTGTTTAAGTCTGCCAGGAATGGCCATTAGTTTTAGAAAACTAATGGCCATTCATGGCAGACTAAAGAAAATTTGTTCACTATTCGGAGTATTTCTCTTACTCATGACTCTAGATTCACTATATGCGGTTCAATGCTCAGGATTAATTTATTAAAATATATTCTGTAGCAACTTCCAAGAGAATATTACGATTCTTTACGCCTATAGCTTATAATAGAGTTCACTGCATTCAATATTAATAAATGATCTCCCGTTTTAATTTCTCACTGGGTGTATGTGTAGAAGTCTCCATCTTATATTTTCATGTTTATCTCCTATCAATATCCCTGCGTTTGACGGGCCTTTGTTTTTAGGTGTCGGACTCTAAGATTTATGAGAGCTTCCAGCAGAGAAATAATATCCAGGTGATATACAAAGTGAGTAGAGATGAAATGTGTGTATTCAAAATATAGATCGTATGGCATGTAAATAATGTATAAGCTTTGGAAATCATAATTTATTAAGTCAATAAATTTGACAATTGTGATGATAATTTTAATTATCATTTTTAATTTCGTTTTGCCGTTAGTGATATAGTAACCTGATTGGTTAAAGCAGATGTTAAACCCCCCTAATGATGATGATAATTGCTATCATTATGAATTCTAGGTACTAAATATTATTTCTGTATAACTTACAAACTAATTGAAAATATACTTTCTACAATCTCTTTATTAATACAAGCTATGTTGAATTAATAATTGAAGTAATTATATAAATGATTGGAATGAACTTTTAAATGAACTCCCTCCTTACATATTTTTATATATTTAATATAAAAGTTAGAAGCCTAACTAATTACCGCTGCTTCTTCAAATCCCTTGTATTTAATTTCCTTTTGACTTCATCGATTTGGCTTTTGGTTCCAAAGCAGACGTTAAACCTGTTAGAATTGGGTTAAATAACAGTGGGTTAACAACGTTAAGACATAGAGTTTATTTAAAGAGTAAATATGTTATACAATTAGAAGTCTATTGAGAGATGAGGGAATCACACCTCTCTCTGAGTAATGTAAAGAACAGACTGCCTTCAGAAACTACAAGCAGGGGTATTTAACCCTCGATGGAAGTGTGATCGACTTTAGACCTTATGTCCGTTTCTCATTAAAAGTAATACATGGTTATTGAAACAATAGGTAATTTAATATAGCTGAGCTAGTCTAACAGGAAATTAATATTAAACATATAACGAGTGTGTAATACATTTAACTAAAATTTCAACACTCCTCCTCACACGACATTATATATTTTTCATGCCTATTAATTCAACTAATTTGGTAAATCTATCAATAGGCAACGGTTTAGTGAATATGTCAGCGAGCATAGTTTCGCTGGGGCAATACACAAGTTTAATTGTGTTTGAAGCAACAAGATCTCTAATGTAATGAAATTTAATATCAATGTGTTTCGATCTAGGATGATTTTTTGCATTTTTAGCAATACAAATAGCTGACTGATTATCCTCAAACAAAACTATAGGATTCTTATTTGGTACTTTAAGATCTAATAGTAATTTATTTAGAAATACAGCTTCTTGGGAGGCTCCAGAGAGGGAAACATATTCAGCTTCAGCTGTTGATAAAGCAACACATGACTGTTTCACAGAGCGCCAAGAAATAATGGAATTATTTAACATAAAGCATTGGCCAGAAGTACTTTTCCTATCAACTCTGTTTCCTGCCCAGTCGGCATCAGAATAACCTATCAACTCAGAATCTTCATTACCATATGTAATGCCAAGATCCGGTGTGCCTTTTAGGTATCTAAATATTCTCTTAATTGCAGACCAGTGCTTAGTGTTTGGATTGGAACAAAATTTAGAGACATTTCCAACTGCATAAGTTATGTCAGGTCTAGTTTTAGTAGATAGATACAGTAAGGCACCTACAGCTGACTGATATTTAGTTTTGTCTACTAGTTCACACTCATCAGTAGTTGGTTCCAAATGGGAATTAACATCAGCAGGGGTTGAAATAGGTTTGCAATTATTGAATTCAAATCTATCTAATAACTCGTTGACAAATGAAGATTGATTTAGGGCTATTTTATTTTCGTCTTGTACGATTTTTATGCCTAAGAAATAGGATAATTTTCCTAAGTCTTTCATCTCAAATTTAGCACTTAAATCAATCTTGATTTTAGTCAGATCATCATAGTTCTTACATGCTACAATAATATCATCTACATACACAGAAATGAAGCATGGAGAGTTATTGATTAATTTAACATATATACAAGAGTCACAAGAGGACTGAATAAAGCCTAAGGATTTAAGATATGCATCCAACGCATCATTCCAACATTTGGGTGATTGTTTTAATCCATACATAGATTTATTAAGTTTACATACTAAATCTTCTTTTCCTGGAATAGCATAGCCAGGAGGCTGTCTAATATAAACATTTTCTTTAAGATCCCCATTCAAAAAAGCAGAATTGACATCCAAGTGATGTACAAATAATTTTTGGTTAGCTGCTAAAGATAACATGGTTCGCACCGATTCAAATCTCACTACAGGAGCAAAAATTTCATCATAGTCGATTCCAGGTCTCTGTAAAAAAACCCTGAGCGACTAATCTAGCTTTATATGAAACCACTCTACCATCAGATCCCTTTTTTCTTTGAAACACCCATTTAGATTTAATTATATTTAACTCTGAGGTAGGTTTTACGAGTTCAAAAACTTTATGTTTCTCAAAAGCATTTAATTCCCTCTCCATGGCATGTTTCCATTTAGAGGATTCAGAACCGCTATTAAGAGCCTCAGATACCGACCTAGGTTCGATATTGATATTCCCATTGACTAATAAACCCTCTTCCTCCTCCTCAACATGATCATACTCCCAACTACCATATCTAATAGGAGCTCGACGAATTCTAGACGATCGTCTAAGATCCTCATTAGGACTGATAGCTGGTACAGGTTGCGCCTCAGGGAGGATTATTGGAGGGTTATCGTCAGGAGGTTGATTCTCAGGTCCAGCAGGTTCTGAATCTTCTGAATGGAACACCAGTGGAGAGGTAGGAGTCTCACTTAGTTGAGGGCTCTCAATCTTAGATGAAATTGATTCATCAAAGGTTACATTCCTGGAAAAGAAGATTCTTTTAGATTCAACATCATACATCTTATACCCTTTAGTAACTGTGCCATAGCCAATAAACAGACATTTGGTAGCTTTATTTTCTAACTTTGATCTTTCCTCTCGAGAAATATGTGCGTACCCTGTGCATCCAAAAACTTTTATATGACCGATGTTGGGTTTTCTAAGATTTAAAGCTTCATATGGAGTTTTATTTACTAAAAATGAATTAATGCATCTATTATTTAGATAATTTGCAGTATATAGTGCTTCACCCCAGAATTCCTTATCAATTCCTGAATCAGATAACATACATCTAACTTTTTCCATAATAGTTCTATTAAATCTTTCAGCTAACCCATTTTGTTCAGGAGTTTTAGGAATGGATTTCTGGTGAATTATACCTTCATTTCGTAAATATGATTCAAACTTATTTGAGGTATATTCTCCTCCATTATCTGACTGCAAGGTTTCAATTTTCCTTTCATAAATATTTTCAACCATAGCTTTCCATTCCAAAAACTTCTGAAACACATCACTCTTATGTGCAATAACATATATCCAGGAGTATCGAGTAGCATGATCAATAAAGGTCAGAAAATATGAATTATTACCCCTGGAAGTGGGAGTATTTTCCCACAGACATCGGTGTGGATTAAATCAAGAGGTTTACAATTTTTCTTAATGCTTGTAGAAAAAGGTATTATATGCATTTTCCTATTACAGCAGTGTTCACACACGCCTTCTATAGCTTTTAATTTACTATCCAGACCATTTACTGATTTAGTTCGGATCATTTTAGTCAAGTTATCTTTACCTATATGACCGAGCCTTCTGTGCCATAGAATGTTTACTTCATTTTGATCAACAGTTACTGCAGCTTTATGAACTAAAGTATTAAGATAATAGAGTTGACCAACACAGTTAGCCTCAGCCATTAACTCTTTATTTTCGTTCACAATTTTACATTTATCATCTTCAAAAATAATAGATTTATTATTACTTGTCATTTTAGACACTGATAGTAGATTAAAAGCTAGATTTGGCACATATAGTACATCATTTATTTTACATGTTCTACTTCCACCACCTGGTATATTCACAATAACAGAAACATTTCCTAGTGAAATAGCTTGTAAGACATCTCCATTTCCTACTTTAACATTGATAGGTTTGCTAATATTTGCAAAATCTTTACATAAATTTTTATCACCACTCATGTGTGATGAAGAGCCTGAATCTATTATCCAAATATTACTGTCGGCATATTTGTTACAAAGAGCGATATCATTAGCATACATTGTGTGATTTAGTTCTATATGACTTACATTTACAACATTTGGCTGGTTTTGAGTTCTGTTAGTTTGAGAAGACCTTTTAAATTTAAAGCAGTCTTTTTTCAGGTGTCCCATCTTATTGCAGAAATGGCAAATGATGGACTGTTTGTTTACTCCAGCATAATTCTGAGTATTTGATAATGCTAATGCATTATTGGATTTAATACTCAACTTTTCAGCTTCTCTCCGGAGTGTGTCAGCTACGGTAATCCAGTTAGGGATGTCTGTCTGAGCTTCAAGTGCAGTGACAAGCACTTCAAACGGCCCTGGTAGTGATGACAGAAGACAAATCACTTTATCCTCTTCACTGATCACTTGATTTAACAAGGCAAGCTCTTGAAAAACTTCAGTTAGTTCCTTCAAATGAAAGTCGAGTAGTTCAGGAGACTTCAATTTTAGATTGTAGAGCTTTTTCTTCAGACGAAATTTGTTAGCCCACGTGTTTTTCTGAAACGTTTCTTGAAGGGTAGTCCAGACAGCGTGTGGATCCGTCGGTTGTCCAACTAAGTACAATTGATCCGGTGAAATAGATAGTACTATATCTGCCAGAGCCTTATTATAATTATTAGCATAGGCATTCTTCGCCTCAGTTGAAGCTGAATCAATTGGAACTGGTTTAGATCCATCCGCAAAATCCATCAGTTTCTCTCGTAAGAGATACATCTTCATTTGTATCCTCCATGTAGGGTAATTATTTCCGTCTAGGGGAACAATCCCCTGTAACTTATTTGAAGACATGTTTTCAAAGTATTTATTATCGTTCAATACTTAACAAACATAAACAACCAATGCAGTTAAATTGATTTACTGTTTAACTAAATTGATGTTTTAACATTATTCTAGTTCATAAGAATAACTGAATATAATTATTAATATTCAATTGGAACAGCAACACAAGTCTTAGTTCGCAAGAACCTTTTGTTGAAAGTATTTATTATCATTCAATACTTTAACAAACATAAACAACCACAGCAGTTAAATTGATTTACTGTTTAACTGAATTTGATGCTTTAAAATTATTCTAATTCATAAGAATAACTTCACTGAATATAATTATTAATATTTAATTGGAACAGCAACACAAGTCTTAGTTCGCAAGAACCTTTTGTTGAAAGACTGTTTACCAAAGGATAAGGTCACAGATTTAAAGGTAATTTGTGACCTCTCTTGACACCTCTTCCGCACAAATACTAAATAATTATATTATAACACAAGTGCATTTTTCGCTAGAGCAATCATTATAATTGACCTCATTAGCGCGTGAACACGATATGCTTACGCAAGCGTTTTGAGTGATATGTTTCATATAGGTTAACACTTTTTCACAGCACTTCGTCTTTATTACTGTTATAAACTTCTAATTTGTTTAAACATAATTTGATTTATAAACTCTTATCGTTCACTGGGCCCATAACCTGTTAGAATTAGGTTAAATAACAGTGGGTTAACAACGTTAAGACATAGAGTTTATTTAAAGAGTAAATATGTTATACAATTAGAAGTCTATTGAGAGATGAGGGAATCACACCTCTCTCTGAGTAATGTAAAGAACAGACTGCCTTCAGAAACTACAAGCAGGGGTATTTAACCCTCGACGGAAGTGTGATCGACTTTAGACCTTATGTCCGTTTCTCATTAAAAGTAATACATGGCTATTGAAACAATAGGTAATTTAATATAGCTGAGCTAGTCTAACAGGAAATTAATATTAAACATATAACGAGTGTGTAATACATTTAACTAAAATTTCAACAAAACCGTCTACTAATGTACTGCTATTCAAGGGATCAGTGTAAATTCATCGCATGATAAATTTATCGCATGGTAAATTCATCGCATGGTAAATTCATCGCATGGTAAATTCATCGCATGGTAAATTCATCGCATGGTAAATTCATCGCATGGTAAATTCATCGCATGGTAAATTCATCGCGGGTAAATTCATCGGATGTTAAATTCATCGCATGGTAAATTCATCGAAGGTTAAATTCATCGCTGGTAAATTCATCGCATGGTAAAGTCATCGCAAGTAAATTCATCGCATGGTAAATTCATCGCATGGTAAATTCATCACGGGTAAATTCATCGCGGGTAAATTCATCGCATGGTAAATTCAACGCATGGTAAATTCATCGCATGGTAAATTCATCGCATGGTTAATTCATCGCATGGTAAATTCAACGCATGGTAAATTCATCGCATGGTAAATTCATCGCATGGTAAATTCATCGCGGGTAAATTCATCGCATGGTAAATTCATCGCGGGTAAATTCATCTCGGGTAAATTCATCGCATGGTAAATTCATCGCATGGTAAATTCATCGGTAAATATAAATATGAAGGTAGATAATACAAATTATAGAAAGGTAAATAATAGAAAAGCATAAGATATGATTTTTGTTAAAAGACATTATACCGTTACAAATAATACATGGATATGTGGCTAAATCAAACCGTAAATATTAAAAATTCAATTCTATCTTTACAACTGCACAAAAAATATATGTTAACTACTTTTAAGAAGATAAATTGTAAGTAATACCTCTTAAATAATCAGAAAACCTGGTTCCCATTTACTGAGGCAATTATGCTTTGCTGATCATTCTTTTATAGACATTATTGTAACATTAAATGTGGTATATTTTCAAACAGGTGTAGCATTTACATTTAATGTTGTTGTTTAATTTATGAGTAGCTAAACAAATATGTAATTTGAGAAATAATGTAAATTTAGATTAAATTTACTTAACTATAAAAATAATATATATGTTACCTTAATCCATCAATAGTAAAGTAATGTCGGCAACTATTTGCAAAGAGTTTATTTAAGTTAATCAATTTAATTTTATAATTTACCTTGCGATGAATTTACTATGCGATGAATTTACTATGCGATGAATTTACAGGCGATGAATTTACCGGATACCCTATTCAAGTTTCTATCATTACCACTATATACTGCATAAATCTTCTCATTAAAAAGGTGCCTATATCACTCAATATACTTGAGATTGACGTTGTGCCACGCTATTATCTAGACATTAGTTATTCATAGGCTTTACTACACCACTGGCCTCTCATGAGGCGAAATAGTGTTCAGAGCCATGAAGCAGGAGTACATTTCCAAAACCAGACTGCAAGGAATTCATGAATAATGGAAATTTCTGGAATGCTACGGAATTTGAACATAGAGAGAAAATATGGGAATCTGGATGATTATTTGATACATTGGATTGTGATATGAAATAGTGTGATTTATTCCCCTTAAAATTGGCAATGGTAGGTTTTTTCAGCATTAAAGTTTCCTTTTTAGTATTTAAATAAAATCTATAATAATGTTGTACAATAATTTAAAATGAATTAGTTTTGATTGACCAAAACTTTTCTATTTCATTTATTTTATTTATTTTCATTAAGGTCGGATTATCAAATTTCTTTGATATTCACAGTAATAATAATATATTAAAGTAATAGTTTTAATATCGTAGGTTATTCATTATTTACTTTGTATATCGATTTCTAAATTATATCATAAATTTTAATATATTATGCATTTCTGGAAATTAATTTAAAACATTATTTAAAAAAATATGTTATTTAAAAATATTTTACAAAAGTATTTAAAACAACCTATTCTATAAAAACAAGCAAGAGCGAAAACTTCATTTATGATTGAACAAATATCAGAAAAAGTCACGTACTTTTTTCTTAGTCATTTATATTTTATTTATCAAAATCTGTATCTTTTATTTCCATATCGAACAAATTGAGGAACTTTTGATCAAGTGAGCTACAAAGTATTTTCACGGAAGTTTTCTAGAGGAGTTATCGAAATTCTATTGCCTTAAGTGGAAAAAAAGCACGTGGCACTTCTTCGTCCAAACTATCGACAAAATATCAATTAGGTGGAGGAGTTATCCGTAGATTTTATGGCTGTGATATTAGTTGGAGAAAATGGTTGAAAACCCTTAAAGCGAGCTATGTTTGTTCGATAGGAGGCTGTAGATAATTGATGATCTATAATCTATATGGTGATACTATATTATTATATTTAAAAACATAAAGTTTATCAAGATAGTTTTTCATATTTTTCATAATTTATTTGATATAAAGAGTTTCATAATTGTGAAATATGAACTAATAAATTATTTTAAATATTATTCAATGATCTTAGATAATAGGGATAAAAGTTGGTATTAATTTTAATTGCAGTTGTTGAAAGGGAATACGAGAACTAAATAAAATATAATAAATTGTCAATTATTATCCCTTTCTGAATAATACGAAGAATTCTAACAAATATGATTTATATTACAATATAATATTACACAAATTTTATAGAATTTCGTTAAATTTTGTGATGAGCAGAAGAGTATAATTTTATTTTTAAAATACAACTATGCAGAATGCTCAGTTCACGGACACTCACAGTTGTCGTAAAGTGGGTGTTAATATAAGTCATGATATGTTTTCGAACTATCGTAACTGCAACTTTTAGAGTACTAAGAGTACAAGAGTATTTATTAAATATTTCGTTATACAACTATATAATGTCATGTAAATGTATTGAAATTATTGTGAACTACATTCTGATATATATCTATTATCTATATAATATCTAAAGGTTTGATTATCAGAAAAAAGATTTCAAATCATCATTGCCGATTCCCCCTCATTGTTTTGAGGCTACCTCTAGGCAGTCTTTCTTTTTGTTCGATTGCAGACTTTACTTTTTTATTTAGTTTTGCTCCCTTTTTCTTCAGCTTTTTTAAATCTTTCCTCAACTTCATCCTCTTCTTTCCTCTTCCTTCAGCCTTGCTATATCCATGGGTAAGCGGACTGACTGTGTAGGCCTCTTATCCATGAGTAAGCAAACTGACTGTGTAGGTCTCTTATCCATGGGTAAGCATTTGTAGGTCTCTTATCCATGGGTAAGCAGACTGACTGTGTAGGTCTCTTATTCATGGGTAAGCAGACTGACTGTGTAGGTCTCTTATTCATGGGTAAGCAGACTGACTGTGTAGGTCTCTTATCCATGGGTAAGCAGACTGACTGTGTAGGTCTCTTATCCATGGGTAAGCAGACTGACTGTGTAGGTCTCTTATCCATGGGTAAGCAGACTGACTGTGTAGGTCTCTTATTCATGGGTAAGCAGACTGACTGTGTAGGTCTCTTATCCATGGGTAAGCAGACTGACTGTGTAGGTCTCTTATCCATGGGTAAGCAGACTGACTGTGTAGGTCTCTTATCCATGGGTAAGCAGACTGACTGTGTAGGTCTCTTATCCATGGTTAAGCAGACTGACTGTGTAGGTCTCTTATCCATGGGTGTCTCTTCTTGCCATCCATGCGCTAGGTCAACACTGTTACCTGTGGTAGCCGAGTAGTCGACCTAGTGCATGAAGCGTACTTTCACTGTCCTTTCTTCTACGAGGTCTTCCTATCATTATGTTTTTGGATCTCCTTGTAGTGAACAAAGGCATCTCTTAAACACCTAAAATATTACAATTAGAACCTATATACCATTCACTAACTCTTAAATAAGTTAGTTTCTCAATGTTGACTGATTTATGTAATTATTGCTTAAATACTGTCTCTTTTACCCTAAATACTAAACTCTCAAAGTCCGTTAAATACCTTTTATGAAAATGTATCGTTCTACAAATCCATATATTTATTCAATATATGTATATCCATATATTTATTCATCATATGTATGTATATCTATATATTTATTCAATACATGGTCCTAGCTATTTAATGTGTTCTGCATTCTGTATTAAGACTTTGTTTCTGGCTAGAACTGGCTTGACTTTTACCAGGAAACATTTTTCGATTATTATATTTGCTGAACTGTGTATTTTTATATTAGTGCCTTTATAACAACAAGCGGTTATTTACTTACTTTCATTTCCTGTGTAGCTTATGAACAATATTAAGTCAATATCCAATAGTTGCAATAAAGAAAGCTACAGTAACTTAATGAACAATCACTTCTGAAGTGATATATATATATACTATATATGTGTTTATACAACTACAATTTCATGAAATATTGCATTTGTTCTCAAACCGTAAAAAAATACCTAGCAAAACATCATACCTATATATGTGTTTATTGTTATGTATTGAAATTCTATATCAATATATTGAAATCCCATTCCTATATATTGCCATATATTGACATTCCATACCAATATAAAGTTATGTATTGAAATTCCATACCTGAAATATCTAAATCACTAATATCGCCCATAGAAATCATTGGATGTCTTTTCTCAGTGCTATTTTGTTTGGAGTGTCTTCTCCATTGAGTAATTTCCTGCCATCACTCCCCTTCCTGTCGATGGAAGTACAACACAGCTCTGGCTGTCTCTGAATAATTTCCTACAAAAAAATGATACCTTTTGTACTGCCAGAAGATAAATGGTGTCAACAGTTCAGGAGACCATTTAGTGACTTAAGTCAGTCATTTTTTTTTATATTCTACATATTTTTTTGCAACCATCTCTCTATCACGAAACTATCTTTAGTGAACGGATGAGAAGAATCGAAGTAACTGTCTTTGATTAAATAAAATATTCATGCATATTTACAGAAATTCATTATATTAAATTATATTTTGCTGTACAACACAGTGTCAACTGATGGAGATTTGTTCTAATATCAAATTCCTATTAAATCTCCAACTATCGAATAATTAATTAATATACCCATATTATAATAACCCATATAAAATCTTAAAATCTAATACTTCATTCAAATAAGCCTTTGAAAAGGTTCATAAAGATTAAAATCATCCATATTTACCTAACACATACTAACTCTCCAGGTGAATTCTTTCTGTTATTTCTGAATACATTCTGTGCAAGAGCAAACATTTGAACGCTCCTATGGAAATGCCTGCTAAATAAATTTACTGCAATCCAGCAGTAGCGCATATCGTGTTGCAATGCCTCTCATGTTCACTGATAGAAATACTCTGGTGGTAAATAAACTGGGGGATTTGCATTGAATTTACACCCGGGGGAGATATCAAGAGATGTTTTTCTTGCACCAGAGCACTTTCTTTTACGATGTGTAGTTCCTTAGCGTTTAACATATAAATTGGTGGCTCATTTTGTGGTAAGATTCGTTTTAGTGGAATGAATTATCGTAAAATCTTATATTCGTAAATAAAATTGAAGAGAATAGTTTGCAGGTGCTAAATTAATTTAGTCAGAGGAATACATTATTTAGTTACTTTATCATTTAAATTTTAGTTTTATGAAGAAATAAATTACACTTTAATTTCATGATGAATTAAATTACATTTTATGAGTCGTCACTGATGATCACAGTGACTCTTTTCTCTGATAGTACATCATCACAGTGACTCTTTTCTCTGATTGTACATCATCACAGTGACTCTTTTCTCTGATAGTACATCATCACAGTGACTCTTTTCTCTGATAGTACATCATCACAGTGACTCTTTTCTCTGATAGTACATCATCACAGTGACTCTTTTCTCTGATAGTACATCATCACAGTGACTCTTTTCTCTGATAGTACATCATCACAGTGACTCTTTTCTCTGATAGTACATCATCACACTGACTCTTTTCTCTGGTAGAACATCATCACAGTGACTCTTTTCTCTGATAGTACATCATCACAGTGACTCTTTTCTCTGATAGTACATCTTCACAGTGACTCTTTTCTCTGATAGTACATCATCACAGTGACTCTTTTCTCTGATAGTACATCATCACAGTGACTCTTTTCTATGATAGTACATCATCACAGTGACTCTTTTCTCTGATAATACATCATCACAGTGATTCTTTTCTCTGACAGTACATCATCACAGTGACTCTTTTCTCTGACAATACATCATCACAGTGACTCTTTTCTCTGATAGTACATCATCACAGTGACTCTTTTCTCTGACAGTACATCATCACAGTGACTCTTTTCTCTGATAGTACATCATCACAGTGACTCTTTTCTCTGATAATTGTTAGACTGTCATTTGTATTCATTAATGTTATTCATACATAGTTTATTTATGTACTTTAATTAGTTTAGTAAAAGGAAAACAATTTAAAAAATAATCTTCTAACTAGTATGTAGAATTTATTATATTATTATCATGTAGAATATGCTCTACATTGCACTTATAATTTTCTAACTAATGCTTTTATTCCAAATAAATGAATGCGTAGGAGTGCAGATAAATGTGCTGACTAATCAATTAGTTGAATGAATTGAAGTTGCGTAAATAATATATCACATATCAATGTGATAAATTGAATTAAATAAATGAAACCATGCGTAACGCTATACTTCAAAACTTTTAATACAGTTTGTCCAGTGAATATTTAGTTACCTACTTTGACAACATCAATCATAATAAATAATTATTATTGATGTCAAAATGACCATAAAATCGGTCACGCATAATATTTTAAAATCTAATTCAGAGAAATAATTTAGTCAATACTTTATTATCAATGATTAGAGATGAATGTTATTTTTTGTTTTTATTTGACTATATTTTCAGTAAATGTAAGAAACAGCAAGTAGAGTACGCATGAAATACATTCATTTATTTTACATTCGGACTGTTTCATTTTTGTAACAAAAAACGAGAATTCAATTTCGAGCAGCAGACTGCATTCTATTCTAATTATTCCTACACAGTACAACAGATAAATATTTGCAGGTGATTAATTAGTTAATGTTAAAATGGTATTATTGTATGTGTCTGTTTGTAGGTAGTTCACAGTGTCTGTTTGTAGGTAGTTCACAATGTCTGTTTGTAGGTAGTTCAAAGTATCTGTTTGTAGGTAGTTCAAAGTGTCTGTTTGTAGGTAGTTCACAGTGTCTGTTTGTAGGTAGTTCAGTGTCTGTTTGTAGGTAGTTCACAGTGTCTGTTTGTAGGTAGTTCGCAGTGTCTGTTTGTAGGTAGTTCACAGTGTCTGTTTGTAGGTAGTTCACAGTGTCTGTTTGTAGGTAGTTCAAAGTGTCTGTTTGTAGGTAGTTCACAGTGTCTGTTTGTAGGTAGTTCACAGTGTCTGTTTGTTGGTAGTTCACAGTGTCTGTTTGTAGGTAGTTCACAGTGTCTGTTTGTAGGTAGTTCACAGTGTCTGTTTGTAGGTAGTTCGCAGTGTCTGTTTGTAGGTAGTTCACAGTGTCTGTTTATAGGTAGTTCACAGTGTCTGTTTGTAGGTAGTTCACAGTGTCCGTTTGTAGGTAGTTCACAGTGTCTGTTTGTAGGTAGTTCACAGTGTCTGTTTGTTGGTAGTTCACAGTGTCTGTTTGTAGGTAGTTCAAAGTGTCTGTTTGTAGGTAGTTCAGAGTGTCTGTTTGTATGTAGTTCAGAGTGTCTGTTTGTATGTAGTTCACAGTGTCTGTTTGTAGGTAGTTCACAGTGTCTGTTTGTAGGTAGTTCACAGTGTCTGTTTGTAGGTAGTTCACAGTGTCTGTTTGTAGGTAGTTCACAGTGTCTGTTTTTAGGTAGTTCACAGTGTCTGTTTGTAGGTAGTTCACAGTGTCTGTTTGTAGGTAGTTCACAGTGTCTGTTTGTAGGTAGTTCACAGTGTCTGTTTGTAGGTAGTTCACAGTGTCTGTTTGTAGGTAGTTCACAGTGTCTGTTTGTAGGTAGTTCACAGTGTCCGTTTGTAGGTAGTTCACAGTGTCTGTTTGTAGGTAGTTCACAGTGTCTGTTTGTTGGTAGTTCACAGTGTCTGTTTGTAGGTAGTTCAAAGTGTCTGTTTGTAGGTAGTTCAGAGTGTCTGTTTGTATGTAGTTCAGAGTGTCTGTTTGTATGTAGTTCACAGTGTCTGTTTGTAGGTAGTTCACAGTGTCTGTTTGTAGGTAGTTCACAGTGTCTGTTTGTAGGTAGTTCACAGTGTCTGTTTGTAGGTAGTTCACAGTGTCTGTATTTAGGTAGTTCACAGTGTCTGTTTGTAGGTAGTTCACAGTGTCTGTTTGTAGGTAGTTCACAGTGTCTGTTTGTAGGTAGTTCACAGTGTCTGTTTGTAGGTAGTTCACAGTGTCTGTTTGTAGGTAGTTCGCAGTGTCAGTTTGTAGGTAGTTCGCAGTGTCAGTTTTTAGGTAGTTCACAGTGTCTGTTTGTAGGTAGTTCACAGTATCTGTTTGTAGGTAGTTCACAGTGTCTGTTTGTAGGTAGTTCACAGTGTCTGTTTGTAGATAGTTCATAGTTTCTGTTTGTAGGTAGTTCACAGTGTCTGTTTGTAGGTAGTTCAAAGTGTCTGTTTGTAGGTAGTTCACAGTG
>CANNZV010002992.1:0-76957 GCA_947561585.1 Caprella mutica
CCACATTCAAGATACTTTAAAGAAGAAATTTGACTTCCTAGTGAAGATTTTACACTTGAAAATATCCTCATGCTTCATGTATGATGCATGTGCATCTCTTGAGACTATTTTCTGAGTGATTTACTTGTTTTTCAACTTATTTCACTTTGTCCACGTCACATGCACATAATACTTAAGTTGTTTCTACTATGAACATTGGTATGCTACCTATATGTACAGCCAGTCGCGCCAAAAATAAAAGCATCTTGAAATGAAATAGATGCATTAGGAAATACATTACGTTGATGATAAAATGAAAATTACATATGATGATGGAAATCACTGTACATTATTTGAAAATGAGAGGACTTGCATGGTTTTATCGCCACGGTGATCATATTTTCATTATTTATGATCAAATAGTCGCCATTTTATTTAGAACTAGATGAACGATTAGTGGATTATCGCCATAACAATAAATAGAATATTATTTCCAAATAATTATCACCATAAATATGATGATAAAAGCTTTTCCCTTGAACCTGGAGCTTCTGAAGAATGTCTGTTGAATACTTGCGCAAGTAAACTTTTTAAGTTTGCATGAACACAGTCTGCAGAAACTGGTAGAGTGTTCGTAGAGATCTCTTATTCTGTTTGTAGCAAAATTAATGTAAATATAGCCTTCTTATTATTATATAGGGATTAATTCAGAAGTGTTCGTAGCTAAATTAATGTAAATAGCTATAGGAATTAATTCAAAATTGTTCGTAGAGAATATCCCATATTCTGCAGACTGGGCATGAACGTGTGTAGCCAGTCTGCAAAGCACGTCCATGTCGCCAAAGATCTTGAGTTGTAGACCTATTTTGAGGCAAAATATATCTTTATAAGATCTTATTCTTGGCCAGACTGCAGGAACTGGTAAAGTGTTCAGTGTTCTGCAAGAAATCCTCTATTTTAGCTTCTGTTCTCACTTCCAGGGCTATGGAGTCAGAGTTGTGGAGTCGGAGTCAGGAGTCGAAAATTTGTACCGACTCCCGACTCCAAGCTATAGATATAAGTCACAAAAATTTGGGTCCATTTTATTTGTTGTTCATAATGTTAAATATCTCATAAGAACTAATAACTGCTCATAGCTATGAATTAAATCAAAATTTATAGTTTAAACACTCAAATGACTCAATATTGCTTATAAAAATACTGTAAAACTGTTTGTTGGAGTCGGAGAAATTCTTTATAAAGGAGTCGGAGTCGATAAATTCAAAATATAGGAGTCAGAGTTGGAGTTGAATATTTTATGTACCGACTCCGCAGCCCTGCTCACTTCTCAGTAAAATACATGTAAATATAGCCAGACTGCAAAGCATGCACAATCAGTCTCCAGATATTCCAAACTGTATGTCATGGTAAATTCCACCGATTTGTCGGTGGAATTTTTCTCCATTAAAAATAATATTCTGGCGAAGTTGGTGGATTTTTAGCTATTAATTCCTATGTTACCATTAATTTTTGGTGGAAAATTGGGTAAAATCACCAAAATGTTGGTGGATCAGCCATAATACTGTAAATTTAAAATTTATGGTGGATTTTTTCAGCTTTTTCAAAAAGTCAGTGGAATTTTGGGCACCAAATAGGGTAATGAACCAATTACCGGATTCATATTTTTCTTTACTAATTACCGAATGGAATATTTCGAATTAGTATATTTGTAAGCTATGATTGTTTATGACTATAAAAATATATTCATTGTAAGATACTAGTTTCTTCTAATCAACGAATATATTTTTATAGTCATAAACAATCATCGTTTACTGTTTACAAATATACTAATTCGAAATATTCCATTTGGTAATTAGTAAAGGAAAATAAGCATCCGGTAATTGGTTCATAACTTAATTATCCTACAGACTGGCAGATATTTAATTTTTGGGGCAATTTCTCTCCAAAGATTTTCAAATTTCTCTCCAAAATGGCCTAAAATCTCAAAATTCTCTCCACTAATTACATGTAAACATAAAAATTAATTTGAAAATGGTCACCGGATAATTCAGGAGACTAATTTCAAGGCCTCAACTGTCGCCGGATACCAGTTTGTATTTGGTTCAGGTGCACAAAATTCCACTGACTTTTTGAAAAAGGTGGAAAAATCTACCATAAATTTCCAGTAAAAAACCCACCGACTTAGCGGCTTAGCCAGGATATTATTTTCAATGAAGAAAAATTGCACCAACATGTTGGTGGAATTTACCACAAAATACAGACTGGACCGGATATACTTCACAACTTCATGCATCTTTTGCAGACTGGAAATATAGGAGGAAATTAAGGATTGTATGTTCACACAGAAAATGTTAAAAATATCCCATATTCTGCAGACTGGGATCTTGGAGACACTTTCCTAATTAATTCCTATGTTTATATTGTTTATATGTATTTATTTGAGACATTTGTCATTTTGGCGTCTAATTTTAAAATCTTTGGAGACAAACCAGCTAACCAAAAGCTGTTTGTCCCACGTCTTAAGACGTCTGATACCCCTCGCTATAGAGGGATTTAAGATGTGGGGCGGGGGACATCAGACGTCTAACCCTCTTCATTTGCACAGGGGTCCCCCTCTGCAAGACGTCTGATCCCACGTCTTGTCCCCCTCTGACAGAGGGGGACACACACCTGTCCCACGTCTTACCCCACTCCATTTTCAAGACGTGGGACCCACGTGGGACAGAGTGAGTATTCAAGATGTGGGACAGAGTGAGTATTCAAGACGTGGGACAGAGTGGGAATATCCCCCTCTGCAAGATGTGGGACAGAGTGTGGATGTCCCCCTCTGCAAGACGTGGAACAGAGTGCGGATGTCCCCCTCTGCAAGACGTGGGACAGAGTGCGGATGTCCCCCTCTGCAAGACAAGGGACAGAGTGTGGATGTCCCCCTCTGCAAGGGGGACATATCTCTCTTTTGGCTCAAACTACTTCGGTTAATTGGGGTATATAAATATGTATAAGAGATAAAAAAGATCATACTAATCATTATTGCAATTTCTTACCATATTGCATATAGTGTAGCGTCAGACCGGGTGGCTTTGCGCATTTTCCGCATACTTTGATTTTACGCTTTGATTTTTCGAAAAAACTAGAGAAGTCAGCAATCTGATTTTTTGGGTGAATTTGCGCAGTGCGCTAATACACCCAATGTGAAACTGCGCAGTGCGCGAGTTCATCCTATGTATAAACTGTGAATAGAAAATCTAACCCCGATATGCTATGCAACTGCCGTGAATCTGCCCTAATCTTCCATGCAACTGCCCCAATCTGCTGTGGAATTGCCGTGAGTCTGCTGTGGAATTGCCGTGAGTCTGCTGTGGAATTGCCGTGAGTCTGCTGTGGAATTGCCGTGAGTCTGCTGTGGAATTGCCGTGAGTCTGCTGTGGAATTGCCATGAGTCTGCTGTGGAATTGCCGTGAGTCTGCTGTGGAATTGCCGTGAGTCTGCTGTGGAATTGCCGTGAGTCTGCTGTGGAATTGCCGTGAGTCTGCTGTGGAATTGCCGTGAGTCTGCTGTGGAATTGCCGTGAGTCTGCTGTGGAATTGCAGTGAGTCTGCTGTGGAATTGCAGTGAGTCTGCTGTGGAATTGCCTTGAGTCTGCTGTGGAATTGCCTTGAGTCTGCTGTGGAATTGCCTTGAGTCTGCTGTGGAATTGCCTTGAGTCTGCAGTAGAATTGCCGTGAGTCTGCTGTGGAATTGCCGTGAGTCTGCTGTGGAATTGCCGTGAGGCTGCAGTGGAATTGCCGTGAGGCTGCAGTGGAATTGCCGTGAGTCTGCTGTGCAATTGCCGTGAGTCTGCTGTGCAATTGCCGTGAGTCTGCTGTGCAATTGCCGTGAGTCTGCTGTGCAATTGCCGTGAGTCTGCTGTGCAATTGCCGTGAGTCTGCTGTGCAATTGCCGTGAGTCTGCTGTGCAATTGCCGTGAGTCTGCTGTGCAATTGCCGTGAGTCTGCTGTGCAATTGCCGCGAGGCTGCTGTGCAATTGCCGCGAGGCTGCTGTGGAATTGCCGCGAGGCTGCTGTGGAATTGCCGTGGGGCTGCTGTGAAATCTAACCCCGATATGCTATGCAACTGCCGTGAATCTGCCCTAATCTTCCATGCAACTGCCCCATTCTTCCATGCAACTGCCCCAATCTGCTGTGGAATTGCCGTGAATCTGCTGTGGAATTGCCGTGAGTCTGCTGTGGAATTGCCGTGAGTCTGCAGTGGAATTGCCGTGAGTCTGCTGTGGAATTGCCGTGAGTCTGCTGTGGAATTGCCGTGAGTCTGCTGTGGAATTGCCGTGAGTCTGCTGTGGAATTGCCGTGAGTCTGCTGTGGAATTGCCGTGAGTCTGCTGTGGAATTGCCGTGAGTCTGCTGTGGAATTGCCGTGAGTCTGCTGTGGAATTGCCGTGAGTCTGCTGTGGAATTGCCGTGAGTCTGCTGTGGAATTGCCGTGAGTCTGCTGTGGAATTGCAGTGAGTCTGCTGTGGAATTGCCTTGAGTCTGCTGTGGAATTGCCGTGAGTCTGCTGTGGAATTGCCGTGAGTCTGCTGTGGAATTGCCGTGAGTCTGCTGTGGAATTGCCGTGAGTCTGCTGTGGAATTGCCGTGAGTCTGCTGTGGAATTGCAGTGAGGCTGCTGTGCATTTGCAGTGAGGCTGCTGTGCATTTGTAGTGAGGCTGCTGTGCATTTGCAGTGAGGCTGCTGTAGAATTGCCGTGAGGGCGAGGCTGCTGTGCAATTGCCGTGAGGGCGAGGCTGCTGTGCAATTGCCGTGAGGGCGAGGCTGCTGTGCAATTGCCGTGAGGGCGAGGCTGCTGTGCAATTGCCGTGAGGGCGAGGCTGCTGTGCAATTGCCGTGAGGGCGAGGCTGCTGTGCAATTGCCGTGAGGACGAGGCTGCTGTGCAATTACCGTGAGGACGAGGCTGCTGTGCAATTGCCGTGAGGACGAGGCTGCTGTGCAACTGCCGTGATATAGGAGTATCGGGGATGAATATCACAGGTTTATTAATGAATAAGAGCTCTTTAACTTTATTAATAAATGTGCGCAAGTCCACCCGTGAATTAAAATATTCCCAGGGTGATCTTGCGCATCTAGTATATTGGTTATATCTCAATAGTTTATAATTATTATTAAAATCATCTTACATGACGTTAATCTGCAGTAAATTATGCGTATCCAACGTATATTGCAATTAAATTGGAGCATAATTATCAACACTACAGCATAGTTCGCGGAGATTCGATTCTAGTCCAAAATGATTATTTTGCCATAAAAAACATAGGTCTCTATTTGAACACTTAGTATCTATACTTAATCTCTTACGATTTTCGTGAAATTTATGCACTAAGGGGTTTAAAAGCTGCTCTTTCCAATGGTGTTGTCAGATTTGAAATATTTCCACGCATTCACCGTCAATTACCGATGCGCAACTTCACCCGGAATGTTGAAGTGCGCAAAGCCACCCGCTCTGACGCTATATGTACATTTGGCTGTATATCATTTATTTTAATATTACATATTGTTATATACAAATTAAATGGGAAGAAATGGAGAAAAGAATTGTAGTGGTCATCTCGGGAATCGAACTCAGGACTCTAGTGTGATGTACTATTGAAGCCTGCGTCGCTACCACTCAGCCATCCTGGACATGGTAGAAGTAGTATTGAAATGATCTTTAAATGAATATAATTTAATATTCTACATTTTGGTATCGTTTATTTTTTAATGTAAATGATAAGAATGTGTATAAAGTTATTTATTAATATTTGTATTGATAATGTTTATAATGTTATTAACTACCTAATTACCTATAACTGTTAATTAATATTACCTATAGTTACCTTCTGGTGGTATCACTACCTTATACCTATCTAGTTACTTACTAGAGTTTATTTATAACTACCTAGTAACCTACAAGTGATAACCACCAATCTGAACCTACTGGTGGTTATCACTACTTACCTATTACGTAGTATTTATCAGTACCTACTTAGTTACCTACATTACTGTTTGTCAATACCTACCTAGTTACCTACTGGTGTTTAACATTGCCTACCTAGTGGCCTACAACTGTATATAAATACCAATCTAGGTCCTAGTTACCTACTAGTATTCATCAATACCTACCTAGTTACCTACAACTGTTTGACAATACCTACCAGTACCAATACCTACCTACCTAGTATACCTACTAGGTAGTGTTCATCAATCCGTACCTACTTACCTACTACCTAGTATTATTCATCAATGCCTACCTAGATAGTAGATACCTACATCTAATAAAGCTTGAGATAGATATACCTTTTTGGTATAACTTTTTCCCACATAAAACAGACGAGGGACAGAGAGGGATATCGCGCATGGGACAGAGAGGGACATCCCACGTGGGACAGAGAGGGACATCCCACGTGGGACAGAGAGGGACATCCCACGTGGGAAAGACGTGGGACAGAGAGGGACATTCCGCGTGGGACAGAGAGGGACATCTCACGTGGGTCAGACGAGGGACATCCCACGTGGGTCAGACGTGGGACATCCCACGTGGGCCTGGGACATCACACGTGGGAAAGACGTGGGACATCCCGCGTGGGACAGAGAGGGACATCCCGCGTGGGACAGAGAGGGACATCCCGCGTGGGACAGAGAGGGACATCCTGCGTGGGACAGAGAGGGACATCCTGCATGGGACAGAGAGGGACATCCCGTGTGGGACAGAGAGGGACATCCCGCGTGGGACAGAGAGGGACATCCCGCGTGGGAAAGACGTGGGATGTGAGTGGGATTTAAGACGTGGGACAGACGAGGGACATCACGCTTGTGTAAGACGTGGGACGTGAGTGGGATTTCAGACGTTGGAAAGACGTGGGATTTCAGACGTATGAAATCCCCCGTCCCTCTATGTCCCACGCAGGACAGAGAGGATATGGTTGGCTGGGAAATTGTCCTTAAAATAAAATCTTGGAGACAGATTTGCCACACTTTGCAGGCTGGAGTGTGTGCCCACCGGCCAGTCTGTATTTGGTGCACAAAATTCCACTGACTTTCAGAAAAAGCTGAAAAAATCCACCATAAATTTCCAGCTATTTAGCTGATCCATCAACATTTTACCTATTTTTCCACCGAAAATTAATGTTAATATAGGGTGTTTGTGCCAGTAATCGGCATACCTCTAGTAATCAGAATAGCAGACACATTGAGTATAATTTTCTATATAATATATTAAGGAATAGAGGCATACGTACTAAATTATTGAAGAATCAACCACTATAATTGATTAGTAATTCTTTCTAATCATTTAACCACACAAATTAACAGGTAGCTTCCAATCATTGTCGGAAAGTCAAGTTATCGGTCAGTTCGTTGTATTTTTCGTAAGAGAACGGTTCCTCTTTGAAACTCCTGAGTGTGTTTCAGTAGCTTTTAATGTACCAGGTGAATGTTTTTCTAGAAGTACAATTTACGATCTATCAGGGCATTTTAAAATTTAAGCAAATAAATACTTACTTTTTATTTAAAATGGTAGTCCAATCACTAGATTATCAGAACATCTAATTTTAATGTTCGGACAGACTGGCTGATTAAACATAGAATCCATCCGTCCACCCTGACGATTACTGGAAAAACTTCCCGTCATGCGTCCGATAACAAACTGGTATTTTAACTCATTAATTTCAATCGTTACTTTGACCAATAACATTAATGAATAAATTTTGAGATAGTTAAGCTTGTATATTCTCCGAATAAAATACGTTTTTACATATGATAACAAGATATGATTACTTTAACGTCAAATATATAGATATTTTACATAATCATACCCACTTATATAGTGTCACGTGTGAATTATATATGGCGTTTTTCAATAACCAAAATATGTAAAATTCAATCAGAAGGATTTAGAATCAACAGAAAACAGGATTTCCACTCCAGGTAGTGACATCATTAATAGCGACAAAGAATGGTTGAATCTACATCACAATAGTTGAAGAGGGCAAACCAGAGGGAATGTAGACGGCATATAGTATATCGGCATTTATTTTTAAGGGGACAATCGAATTATGTCCCGTTTAAACTTAAACAACAGTTATTTAGGGGCCGAAAATTACTTAGGAACCAAGCTTTGGAACTATTTCAATAAAAATCTAATTGAGGTAAAGCAATTTCAAAATAATTTTTGCCAGTAAATAAAATGTGTTATAGACTTATAGTTAGCATTATAATAAGGCAAAGATATCTGCAACTAAATAGACATGAAATGCGCATAACAATTACGGCTTGCTTTTATTTAAAATAGTTACCCCTTTTTTCAGAACTATTCTAATCAAAGAAAACGTATCTCTCTAAAACTAAATTAATCGATATTACTAAATACCAATCTGAGTCTTCTGAGAAATGAATAAATTAAGCATTGATTATCAATTTTAAATTATCTGAATATAATCTATGTATACTTGGTAGACAAATCAAATATATGATAAACCTTATAATTTAAAGTAGCCGTTGATTCTTAAAGCGGGTAATTATTTCCTCTTGCATGTAGAAGGTAGCAGTTGTAGGAGCTTCAGCTTATGTAAATAAATAATCACATTTATATAAAATAACTTAGTTTTCAATTCTGGTGTATGGCAAACATAAACAACAATGTATAACTTGTTCAAACTCTCGAATGAAATGACAACACTAAAACATAGCGTATTTTTAACCATTGACAAAGTCTTTGATTGTGTGTATGGGTAGGTAATAATAATATAAACATAATACTTACTATTACTTAGTACAGTAGGAATTACATTAATAAAAAAATACACATTGATTGTATAGATATTAGGTATGACTAAATCTATTACTGGTAATTAGAAGCGGGAGAATAATTACACTATATACTATTATATAAATCAGTCACTAATCGTAATCAACAAGTATGACGAACATTAGTTCCTTATGATTAGCCACCTGACGATAATAGAATTGGAAGTGACCGAACATAGATACCAAGTAATAAAGCATGTCCGAACTCGCCATTTTAATGGCGAGTTTGTGACAGTTATTTTGAGCCCTTCAATTGCAAATGGTGAGTTTTATCTATTTTTCTCCTATGCTACAATGTTATTTTGGAGAGAATTTATGAAAATTTGATCATTTTGGAGAGAATTTGTTGAATTTTGGAGAGAGCTGGAGAGACAAATGGTGAGTTTATGAGATATACTATTTTACTTGGCATAGATATTGCTATGACAATTACTAGCATTTTAGACTAATGGGACATTTTTACTTTTAATTGCATAAGTAATAACATGAATGTGTTTATGTGTAAGCGATTGGAAAGATAAAAATTCCAGCTTTCTAATGATAGTTCGATAGTTGCATCGCTTTGGTAGCGTTTATATGTGACTTGTTATTGGTATTTGTTTGTATTTTATCCTTAAGTGACCGATTCCGATTACTGGCACAAACACCCTACCAGACTGTATTTGGTGCACAAAATTCCACTGACTTTTTCAAAAAGCTGAAAAAATCCACCATAAATTTCCAATAATTTAAGTGATCCACCAATATTTTCACAATTTTTCCACCGAAAATTAATGGTAATATAGGAAAAAATAGCTAAAAATCCACCGACTTTGCTGGAATATTATTATTAAAGGGAAAAAAGTTCCACCGACGTCTGTGGAAATTAAGGGTGGAATAAGAATTTACCATGAAATACAGACTGGGTAACATATGAATAAATAGCTAAAAATCCACCGACTTTGCAAGAATATAATTTTCAACAATGAAAAATTCCACCGACAAGTCTATGGAATTGAGTTTTGACCATGAAATACAGTCTGGCCCACCAGGCCACGGTGCCACCTTAACTATGAGTTTTCTTTATATTTACCTACTACCTACTAGAGTTAATTTATCTCACATAGGTACTTTCTGATAGATTAAGTTGTGAAATAGTGAGGCTCAGAATTACTAACTTATGGAGAGAGCCTGAGACTTGAGAGGGCACTGAAATAGGAATTATTAAGAGAGCTCACTCAGCCTCATCTCAGAGCAAGTAGCAACATCGATCGGTTTAGCTGTTTAACCAAGTACCTATAACGTTAACAAAAATGAGTTTCATATCAAACAGTAGAGCTTCCTCTTCAAAGTAATAGAAGCTTCACATCACTTGAATCTAACTCAAATTGAAATGAAAGACAAATTATTCTCAAGTTAAACCACGAAAGGTCAATATTGCATCAAAAAATAGCAGAAACAGAGGCAAAATATTTTCATATTGCCACGAGATTGAAAAGATTTGTGAGAAAATTAGGGTGTAAAGTACATATTTATAAAGGGGTAGTGCTATATTTATTTCGAACCAAATCAATAAGTAGGTAGTTAATATGATAACCTGTTGCAAGTATACCTACTTCTTCTTAAAGTTTCGGAAAACATATTGAATTGGTCCCTGTATTAACTATAATTATGAAAAATAAAAAGAATGAGATCATGCAAGTATAGGGGCAATCGGGCAAGATAGTAAAGGCAGTTTTACACGTACAGTCGTACACTCTTTTCCCCTGATAAAACATAGGTTAAATGAACAGTGGTTTTTCAAGTTTAAAAGTATAAATTTATTATAAGTGATTAATATAGGAGAACCCTCTACGATCTTCTGTAGACAACCCAGCAAACATAAATGTATCTATTCGATGTCTAAACGACTCTGTATAACCTCTCTTCCGAACTCGAATACCAGTAACAAATTAGACATGGTGACATCAAGTAGACATCAATCCGATATCCGTTTGCACCGCTAAACCGCATCATATTAAGTATATTTGGCATCGAAGCGATACCGTTAAAACAGCGTTGAATAGAAATATAAATTACGACATCCAACATACATAGGGATTCTGCATCGAACAAACGCCTAATTATATATCTAATATGCTTCGAAACGATATCCACTTGCATCCAATAAATATATAAATTAAAATTGAAAACTCTTACTTTCATTGATATAACGTACTGTACGTTTTTTAGGTGCATATAAATTTGATTAATGTTACATAATGATACATTTAAATTAAATGGGAACAAATTTAGTGACGTGTCCAGGTATCATTCGTGGGTCTATCAGTCCTCATGCCAGCAGCTCTGCCACTTTGCCACCGTGGATGCATTTTACTACAATTTTTTTTTATATTAACGGACCCGGAGATACTTAAAGAAATTCTAAAGTGAATAGAACAATACAGACAAGCACCGCTTTCATAACCAAAATCACAACTTATTCTTATTTCAAATAGTAATGAGTTGGTCAAATTTTTATATAATTGTAACTCCTTAAAAATTTCGTTCTCTATGAGTTCAAATTAAAGAAAATGTTTTAAGGCCACGACTTAGAATACAGATGAAAGCTCTGTGATGAAAGTTCAAAGTAATGAATGATTTAATTAAATTTTGACCATATAGATTAACTCTCACTCAGTAAATATAGGTCATAATAGTTGAGTAATTAGTTTGAAATTTTGACTTATATAATTGTGTTATATAAAACAGGAATTTTGTGCTCTGTGAAATAATTTTAGCAATACGGTATATGTTCCAAGTTATTAATAGGGTCTATATTTTCGAACACGTGATAAAGGAAAATATAATTATTATTATTTAATTACTATTAAATAAGTAACATAATAGCTGACGGTATGATACCAATTGAAATAAAAGTTAAATAATAATTATTATATACAGATTTATTGAGTCCGATTACCACTTTAAGTTTAATTATCTATAATGTGAATCACTGAATTTTAATCGTCTCATTTGCAGCTTTTGGCACTAGGTGAAAGCTCAAGTTATCGGATATGGGGCTACTAATTTTATGTGGAAAAATTATTTATGTAATAATTTTTATTTCTAAACTTGTATTTTACGTACTGGTATCATGGATGCCAATTTAAGTAAGAATTGAATAATGATAATTATTATATTTATTTCTTACATATTCGAAAAATGTGGAACCGTCCGATAACACAGAATTTACTCTAAAATGAAACATGTTAAATAGCCCATCAACTATTAATTATTTACGTTTAGTAGAGGTTTAACGTCTGCTTCGGAACCAAAGGCCATGTCGCTGACGTCTAAAGGAAATGAAATACAAGGGACTGGAAAAAGCAGTGAGTAAGGAGAGTGGCTCCATGGACGAAGTCACGACAATCATGAATGCTGAAAAGCTACTCCATGAATGCTGCACTTACCGAGGAATGTGACATAAATGGTCACAAGCACCGGTGGCTGCACTCAAGGATGGAAGAGAGAAATGAAGAGGTAATTGTAAATGAAGTCTACGAGCCTACCTAACACAAAATCTAAGAACTCGTACGTAATTGTGGAGCGTAACCCTAGCGCTATCCTCTAAAACTACATGGAGAGTTAAAAACACTATACACATGGTAAACATAAAATAGACAATACATAATTCAAATTACAACAGTTTTGGTTCCCAAAGGACGCCACCCCACTTCTCTTCTATTCACCAAAGACAGCTTCAGGAACCCCTCGGGGCTTATTTACAATAAGTAGTTTAGAATAGATTCATAACAATAAATGCACTGGCCATCGAAAAATCACTCGATTGATTATCCATTCGTTTTCACGGTACTGGAGGAACACTGTTCAACAACCGATGTTCCAATGTCGCTTACTTTACGTTGATCCATTGTACAATCGCACTAGCGTGCCAATGCACGATCGTACCTTTACAGCTGCCTTAGTCCCCTATATAAGTGTATTAATTATTGGGTATAGTTTAAAAGGGAGCACTACGTACGTTATATAGAAAGGTACAATCCAATTGAATAGAAATAATTCCTATTTTTTTATACGTATTATAAAACAGGAAGATAAGAAAAGGAATTTCCAAATTTGAAACGATTTTTTAAAACTACGTATCTGTTTTCGCACTTCTGGTCGAAGTATAAATTCAGATATCGTTTGGAAACAGACATGCAGACGTCAAGATGATGCTGTTAAAACCATGTATCGGTTTTCGTGTTTCTACTCGAAGTGTAAATTCAGATATCATTTAGAAACAGATATTCCGATATCTATTATGGGTCGAAATGGTTGCAAAGTCGATACCCACCGTTAGCGCTACGAATTTGACAGCAAACGGCATCGAATCGACATTCATATGTTTGTTGGGATGGGACATGTTGAATTTCTGAACCAATTGCTTCTAATAACCGCTTCTGAATTATAAGTTTGATTTTTTTTAGTTGCCGTGAAATAATCACGAAAAACTTGTCTCCATTTTCTATGTCCACGAACAGTAATCATTTAGAGATTTATCTCAAAATAATTACGGCTTTTATTAAAGCTAGGCCTGAGTGTATATCAAATTTTTTTTATTCAAATGCATCCAGATTGGTATAGTGGTGGCGTTCCAGAGCCCAGAACTGCATGGCCCACGTTCGACACCCAGACACATCACTTAATTTCTCCCCATTTATTTGTATGTATAACATTAATAAAATTGATATGCCCCCAAACGTAAATTGCACTCTATGTAACAAAGTAAATGTAGGTAAGAAATACAGTTCGATATTTTAACTTTCTTCTGAAAATATATCTTCAATATAGATATATATTTGACATCGAATTTGCTGTCTATTTCATTACTAAAATGCTTTCGTTTCTATGCATCACTTAGAAAGAGTATTGATACAGTATAATGGCATCAACAATCCATCGAAGTAGTTTCCAAATATCTTCAATTTAGATATGTTTTTATATCGCATTTGGTATCTTTTCCATTACTAAGACGATTTCGTTTATATCTCTTTTTTAATTATTTGAGTGTTGCATCGCTGAACTAAAAATATATCTGAACGATGCAGATAGATCGATTTTTTTTTCTACATCGAAAGTGTAGAGCACGTGGTATCGTTTAGAAATATAGTTGACACGACTATGTTTGCTGGGTCTCCTCCAACTTTAATCACACCAAATAACCAATTTAATATCGTCAATTAATTGAACAGTTACCCAAGGCTTACCTGTAAGGTGAAGGGTGACTTCAATTACTTCGGAAGCCATTCTTGTTCATTTTTCTGGAGTGTTTCAGAGGTGCCAACTTATGAGATGTCCACCTGCATCGGCCGTTAACTTAAGCATTCAGTATTCAAAGATCGAATCTTTTGTTGTGTATTTCTGGAGTGTTCGGGCAGGAACGCTCCGGGCGGGAAAGAACACTCCAGAAAAATGAACAAGAATGGCTTCCGAAGTAATTGAAGTCACCCTTCACCTTACAGGTAAGCCTTGGGTAACTGTTCAATTACTTATCGCCATTTTTGTTCATTCTGGAGTGTTCCAGAGGTGCCAACTTATGAGATTTTAAAGAACGCAGCAAAAGATGAGACCAACCAATTTTCAAGTATGAATTTAAGATAAGAGCATTAGAAAATTGTAACGTTGACCCACCCTGCGACCTTGATTATCGTCAATGGTAATATTATGGTTCAAGAAAGAACAGGCAGCTGCTGCACAAGTGCAGAGATTAAACTTAGCAATGTCGATTACTGCCTCTTCCATAATTGCTTCACTCCGTCTACCTATTTTTGAAATAGATAGCTACTGTTTGTATGATTTTCGGAAACTTACAGAGTTGATTAGACTCTCCACGAAATCTAATCCATGTACTCTTTGAAGGTTAAATATAGACAGAATTTGAATTGACATTAAAATACCTCATTTAATCAGGAATTCATTATTTCCCACACGTGGTGTATAAAGTAATTGAAATAGTCTCTTTCATGATACAAAATCTTTATACATCCATAACTTTGAAAGTTGGAACTTGATGTATAGATCATCGAGCTTGTACCGTATCTCTTTAATTAATAGGTTGAAATTCTAAAAGCAATACCTTCCAGAGGGAAATAATTTTTCAAAATTCAAAACAGAAGAAACATCCCAGATCATTTGTACATGGGAGTGGTTAGTCTTATTTAATTTTTATTTTAATTGGTATCCAGGATACCTGCACTAATTCAATAACTAACACTCTTTACTGCAAGCGATTTCACTATAGATAATCCAGTATTATAAGAAAACTTTATATTAATAATTTACATCATTAAATTGCATGGGATCAATTTTCTGTCTACTCAAGAAATATACCACTTGTGATCTAGCTATGTTGTTTATAGAGGTTTGGCGGAAATTCTGCACTAAAAACACATGATACTGATTTTGTACCGCAAAAGGGGTAATGATCACTGTTGCACTTGGTCTTCCTAAATTTTATAAAGCCTCATGATACTTAAACGTTTGATATCAGCTACTATTCGGTAATCCCATCAAAATACCAACTTACTTTATCAGCATGAACGTTTTGATAAAAGTATATTTTTTCACAGAAAAATAAGTCTTCTAACAGACGTTGTCAAAATCTTTAATTAATACGAGAGCATGGCTGAAATATTTGTAGTTTTGACAGTAAATATTTTGATGTGGACAAACTAAATGTCATTTGAAAAGGCCCTGCCAACCGGATTAAAATGGCCTTCAGTTCTAGAACATTAATGTGGGAAGTAGAGTCTTAGCATATATAATCCCATCTATTTTAAACAAAATTTAATATATTTATAAGAAATGTGCATTCTTCAAGTTGATGCATCAGTGGTAGCTAATTACAATACTTTAAGAATCATGGTTTATGCTTACTAAACTGATTGAAAAAATTCATATTCAACTGGAAATCCATATTATCAGAGGTTATATAAACTCAGAGTTGAAGGCCACGTTTTCCACACTTCTCCTGATGATGAATAGAAATCTTTTTAATCGAAAGCTTGAAACCAAAAATACCTTCAACGCTTACGAAACTATAGTAATGAAAGGGTATCTAAATACTTTAAGCTGGGTAATCATCATCAATTTCTATTCTTCATACAGTCCATTCATATGCGAATTCATCTATCAATTAAGTAAATTAAATAGTACATAGACAAGTAACTTTCAGTTCTTAATTTTGCCAATATAGAATTCATGACTTAAGTAAGTTGCATGATTCACAAGTAGAGCCTCTAGCTCTAAACTTAAGTTAGAAATGTTTTCCAATTTCTAATATCTACGGTATTATTCTCTATATGGACAGAAAAGTAATCATCTTCAAAATCAATAGAGGCCACGAGACAAATTTATTCCATTGAACCAACTACAGTTCTTCAATGTTCTAATATATAACGTTAATAATGGATATGCAGATTCGATGGCTTTAGATAAATTTATAAATAAATGAAGTCCTCCACGTCTTATATGAATGAGAAAACTGAACCGAAAATTATCATTATTCTCTATGACCAATCTTCATACCTATAGACATTAATTTTTGAATTTCCAAAATAAGAAATAATTTGGAAATACAGGTTTTATGTAACTATGTGTACCAAATTTCCGGTTGAACTAGTTGTTGCCCTAGTGCAACAACGTATTCAACAGTCTTCAACTCTTCGTCAATTCCCGCGTCGCAGAAGAATTTATCGAGGAATATAGGTAATTAGGGTAAAGTAGGTATATTACGACACATATTAAACTGGCCTACTAGAAAAACTATGAACAGTCTTGAATCCTAGCAGGAGATTATCGAAATTCCCCTGTTAATTCTCTGAATCAGAGAAAAACTTAACATTGCAAATTCATTTGGGAAGAGACTGTAGGCATTAGCATATAACTAGTAAGTTAACTGGCTTCCAGCAAAATTTTTATTGAAGAACCAGACTTGGATATGCAATTGCAAAACATATCTGTTGTGGTATTAACAGTCTGTATTTGTTAAGAAATTAAATATTGGTACTTGAGACTAAAGTTCAAGTTACACGATATGTCTAGTGTTCCTTAGATGAAGCCAGTACAAGCTCGGGTCACAAATTCCCGGCTAAAATAGCTAACTAGTTGCCCTAGCTAAAAATTCATAGACTGTCTTCAATCATAGTAGTGAATATCGGAATCCCCTCTCAAATTGTTCTGAAACAGAAAATTTTCATAATGTGAGTTTATATGGAAGGAGACTCAATAGGCATATAGCCTGTAGCTAGTTAGTAGTCACCATGAATTTGAGACGAAATTTTTATAAAGAGTTAAAAAATTATACGCAATATAGCGTAGCGTATATTTGATATTTCCAGTGAAAGCACGGTCTCAAAATACCGGCTTCAAACTAACTAACTAGATTTACCTTAGTCGCAAAATTTTTAGGGTTTCTCTTCAAAATTCCCATGTCTATATTATATCTCTGAATCAGAGAAAATTTCACGATGTGAAATTATTGTTAAGAGACTATAGGCATATAACCTATAACTAGTTAGTAGTTAACTGGATTATTATTATTAATTGTATCCATAAATTCATGGTGCTTCTTGAATGGAATACATAGCACTAGTAGCAATATCAATCTTTAAGTAGCTACCAATTATAAGCTAGATAGGGTAAAGCAGGTAAATTGCGGTACACTAATTAACTGTGTCCTCTAACCACAGAAATATCATAGCTTCAAACAATAATAAAATATAGAATGTATTCCGCTACTTCAGATATCTGAACAAATTTCAATAAAAATTCGAATCAAAAAGTTTTAGAAAAGTTCTTGCAAAGACTGCAATTGAAACGCAATTTACCTGTGGGACCCTAGGCAATGATTACAAACAAGTATTATTTACAATTTACGCCACTTTGTACCCGTTAAAATTTTTTATTTTGAGTATTATTGCACATATGTAAAGTTACCATATAATATAATAAGGAAGTTCAAGAAAGTTATAGTATTATACGATATATAGTGTATATTTGTTCAATCCAGTGAAGCACGGTCACGAATTTCCGGCTTGAACTAGCTAACTACTACCCTAGTCACGAATTCTTAGGGTTTTAGTCATCAAACCTAGCAGAGGGTTATCGAAATTCCCCTGTCTATAATTTTTCTCTTAGTAGAGAAGAATTTCACTGAGTGAAATTTGGAAAGAGACTCTATTGGCATAGCTAAGCCTATAGCTAGTTAGTAGTAAACTGGTAGTCACCAATTTGTGACGAAAATTTTAAGAGAGTTAAATAGTTACTAGATATAGGGTCAAGCAGGTAAATTGCGGCACGCTAACTAACTGCGGCCTCTAACAAAAGAAACATCATGGTTTCAAAACACACGTTAAAAAATAATATTAATAAATTATATCATTCACCGCGCTTCTTTTGATATCAATGCAACATTTCAATGTAATTTGGGAGCCGCAATTTACCTATGTGACCCTATCATATTTTTGAGATATCCAGTTTAAGCACGGTCACGAATTTCCGGCTTTATCTATTCTAACTAGTAACTCTAGTCACGAATTCTTAGAGTTTTAGTCATCAATCCTAGCAGGGGGTTATCGAAATTCCCCTGTCTATAATTTTTCTCTTAGTAGAGAAGAATTTCACAATGTGAAATTTGGAAAGAGACTCTATAGGCATAGCTAAGCCTATAGCTAGTTAGTAGTTAACTGGTTAGTAGTCACCGTAAATTTAGGACGAAAATATTAAGTAAGTTAGTTATACACGATATAGCGTATATTTGCAGTGTAAGCACGGTCTCGAAATACAGGCTTCGAACTAACTAACTAGATTTACCCTAGTCACGAACTTCTAGGGTTTGTCTTCGGTCCAGCAGGGGGTTATCGAAATTCCCCTGTCTGTGAAATTATTGGAAAGAGACTATAGGCATACAACCTATAACTAGTTAGTAGTTAACTGGCTCACTTAAAAACTATCAGCAAGGCCTGTTTTCAAGTACCACGCAAGATAGGTAATTTTTAAAAAATCATAATAACGAGCAAAATTGGCTAAAATTGTATATCCTATAGAACTAATAGTAAAGCTATAATAAAAACACTTATCTGTATACGAGAACATCTAGGCTTGAATGAAAACCGAATTCAATCGATCACAAACACTGTGCACGCACAACTAGACTTTTTAAGCCTAGGAGAGCAGGAAAAAACACACGTACATGTTAACGCGCCGAATGCAAATGGCGAACTGAATGCTTAAGTTAACGGCCGATGCAGCTGGACATCTCATAAGTTGGCACCTCTGGAACACTCCAGAATGAACAAGAATGGCGATAAGTAATTATATATTTCAAATTGTAGCAGTTTCTGACAAATTCGTATAAATGGGCCTGTTATCCCTTCTGGTGCTAGGAAAATTGCCACCAGGAAAAATGCCACTGGGAAAATTGACACTGTGAGAAAACAGCTACTGGGAAAATTGCCACTTTTGGAAAACTTCCACTGTGGGAAGATTACTACTGTGGAAAGATTGCCACCCGGAATATTGCCACTGTACAATGTACATATATAAATTCATACCGATTTTTTTCTTTCGAAAATCACAAAAATGATAGGTACTGAATGTAATGTTGATCAGAATTTAATATATAAGAATTTTTGCAATACGTATAATGTATATCTCATTTTGACTAGTTATACGATCTGAGTGAATTCTTCCGTCGGTGGGTGTGAGTGAGCTGATACGCAATTAATTCTTAGCTTAATTTGTTTAATTGTTCCCTGAAGAGGTTAACCTTTGGGGATATGATATAAAACCAACTAATAATGATTACGTTAAGCTTGAATCAAACTGTTTATATATCTAACTATATTATTATACTAAAATGGTTCTACTAATTTCTTTACTATTTAAAGAGGGCTAAATAAACGAAAGGGATAATGGTTTTATTTTAATATTTATAACTGACTAGGTACCTACTACAGAAAGGAGGTAAGCCTAAAGATTTAATACTAATTAATAAAGTAACGAAAAAGGTAAGTTGAGAATATAGGGATTATAGAAATATGGTAGGTAAATATGAAAATGTTATTGTTGAGGGGAGAGGTCAATTCAAAAGCCAGTGACTTGTAGTTTTATTTAGAGACTGCACAACAGTAGGTGTACTAAAAAGGAGGAAAAAGTCTAATGAGCTAAAACCTACGTAAATGACATAACAGATTTATATACAATTCAAATTTACAACTTTATTAAACACAAGGTAAAATAGCTCTATATTAAAAAAGAACACTCTTTACACTATTCAAACTTTTGGTAAATATGTATTTAAATATACATCAATTGAGGCACTGTGTAATGTGTACTACATTATTCCTGCTGACACAAAATTAATCATGATAAGGATAATAAGTAAAAACCTAGCTGTCAAAATATAGTTGGCACTCATCGAGTCATAGTATAGTAACATAGTATAGAGGATAGTAACACCGGTTACTATCCTCTCCTCTCAAACATTGGTAGACATCGAATCAGACGATAGCACTCAACATTAGTGTTTGACAATATAAATAACTTCAAGCTAACAATTAACCTGATATGACCTGACACACACAATATCATCAAATATTAAAAGACCGGGTGAATACAAGTAATGTAAACAAAAATGATTCACCCCGTCTCTCAGCCGAACACACCCTACTCTGACCATTCAAAACATCAAACTGAAGCAAATGGCTGAATCATCGCTCGAATAGGGTAACACATAAGAAGGCTCAATAAGTGAATGCAGCGCCATCTAGTAAAGAGGAATTCAATAATTAATACAAATTAAAACCGTGAAAACGCATTTTATAGTTATGTTGTAATCTTGGATGGGATGTAGGACTATAGGAACCTGCAATAAATAGAGTAATCAAATTATTGCATTTGAAGTGATACCTATTTAAACATAAATTTATACATGAATAGCTAAATTAAAGAGAAAGTATTGCAAAATTAAATGAATAAATAGCTCCTATAAGCTCACCGGTTAACAGGTATATATTTAAACACAAAATATAATTATTACGATAGGCTTGGGTTAGTTCTGATGACTTAGAGGCTTGCATGACGAAGCTCGCGCTAGGATGTGTGACTCAGGACTGGTGGAAATTTGGTTTTGGTGGCTTTATATATGCTGGCTTTGGTTCGCTGTGATTGGTGGCGGCACAGGAGTTACCAAACCTTTGGGAAATGCTTAGTAATTATTGGTTGTGACGTATCTGCATTGCAGATCCGACACAAAACCATTTAAAGGTTCTATACTCTACTAGTTTGACGTCAAGTTATTTTCTCTCGTTCACAAGTACACTAAAATGTACGTAGCATCTTTATAATGTTTAGTCTTGTATACAGTCTGGACCACAAAACAGGAATCTCGAATTGAACTGCTTTTAACTTTGGAATAAATCAAGCTATATATTTTAATTCTTTTTGTATTATATTCAGAAAAAGTTTTAAATCACTTTGAAATATGACTTCAAATTGGTAATATGTTTCTTTTCTCAGCGTTATGTTGAAAAACAGGAGTATAATTGTTTGTTACACAAAACTGCTTTCCAGGAAAAAGTTATACAAAAGCTTAAAACTATTGTTTTCTATTTTATAATAACAATAGTATTATGACATTACGCTGAGAGAATTACAATATTACCAATTTCACGTCATTTTCTAGACTCAAGAGTGATAAGAAACTCTTTTTTGAAACTACTGCAAAAATAAGAATTAAAATATTTTTATTTATTTTAAAGTTATGCTTAAATATATCAAACCGAAATGTGCCTCTCAGGCTCATTGATAGTTCCATGGTTTAATAGTTTTTTTTAACTTGTCAATGAAAGATGAACGAATAGTGGACATTTTCTTTCGTGAAACTTCTTTAACCTACTAGTGAGCATATGCCAGGAAGGAACCGCTGTGTGTCATGCACTTTGATTAACATCAGGAAGCGGACTGTTGTGTGCACTTATTGCAGAGATGTTTATCACCTCTCTTACGTGGGTCTGACTAGGCGCCAAGCAGATGCTATCCCTCGATGGTCTTGTGTGCCGTGTCTGGGATGGGTGTAGGTCATAAGCCCCCCCCGGTCAAGAGCCCCCCCGGTCAAGAGCCCCCCCGGTCATGAGCCCCCTTAGGTCATAAGCCCCCCGGTCAAGAGCCCCCCCCGGTCATGAGCCCCCCCGGTCACGAGCCCCCCTGTTTTTAAATCCTTATTTACCTATATTATTTAATCCTTATTGACACTTTTGTAGTTCATTACTGATTAGACATAAAATATATGTATATCGGGGGGCGTGCCGCCCTCCGAACCCCCCTGCCAGGTCATTAAACAATCATGAAGTGTGCAGTACAACAATCTAGCGGATACAACAAACTACATTAGCAACTCTCAGTTATTTCTATCTAAGTAGTTCTTCATTTGTTTAACTAGGTAAATAAGGATTAAAAAACATGGAGGGGGGGCTCGTGACCGGGGGGGCTTATGACCTAGGGGGGCTCATGACCGGGGGGGGGGGGGGGGCTCGTGACCGGGGGGGCTCATGACCGGGGGGGCTCTTGACCGGGGGGGCTCTTGACCGTACCCCGTCTGGGATGGGGGGTTATAACACCACAACACGCCACAGATGCGACGATTGATCTGGAGGCATACATCTCTCGGTGCCGTAGAAGCATGAGTACTGAGGATAGTCCCTAAGATCTGAGGATAGTCCCTAAAGGAGCCATCTTTTGGGTAGCGGACGCGTTGCAAAAGTTACTTGAAAGAGTAATTCAGGAGGGAACCTCAACTTTTGCTACTGGGCTCTCAGGAGTCCCGGACATCGCAGTGCGGAAGCAAAACGGAATACTTAGCTAACAACGGCAATGAAAAGACAGGTCGCGTCTTTCATGGAAGAGCACCTGTTAATCATTCCGGAGGAGGATGCTTTAGGTGTGGGAGCAGTGAATAAGGATGCTCAACTGGGGAAGCGTGTGTCTGATAAGTTGTCTGAAGGAGACATTACCGGAGCAGTGCGTCTGTTGGCTTCGTCGTCATAGATTTCCCCTGAAAATGACGAAACTTTGACGGCGCTCCAGCGGAAACAGCCTCCTGCTCCTGAGGACCTCTCGTTGCCTGCAGGGCCAGGGGATGACTGCCAGCCGCAATTTCCCAGTGAGGAAGACATCAGAAAGGCTTTGTCTTCGATCGTTCAGGAAAGGCTCAGCGGGGGTCCCGATGGGTTACGTCCGTGTCACCAGCAGTCTCTTCCCAGAAAACACAAAGTAATGAAGTAGAAACGAAAAAGATATGTACGCTCTAAGCTAAAAGATAGATATTCGATTTCTCGTTTGTCGATTCGATTACTTAAATATTTCTAAAAGAAAGTACTGTGCACCGCGATTCGGTATCTAAAAGAAATCTATTTTGAAGCAAAATCTCTTTCAATTAGCTTTTTTTTAGCAATACAATTCCGGGTATCTTTTCTCTTTCAATAAGCTATCTTCCATAATATATTCCTGGTTTCTTTTCGATTACTATAAGTAAACACTAAGTAATGAAATAGAAACGAAAAAGAAAGCTAAAAGATAGATATTTGATTTCTTGTTTTTGTCGATTTGATTACTTAAAGATTTCTAAAAGAAAGTACTGTGCACCGCGATTCTGTATCTAATAGAAATTTATTTTGAAGCAAAATCTCTTTCAATTATCAATGTTTTAGCAATACAATTCCTGGTATCTTTTCTCTTCCAATAAGCTCCCTACAAACAACGTATATCGCTTCGATTTGTTTTCAATTGATGGGATGTCGAATCGATGGATTGTTCCATCGAATCGACATACCGTTGTTTGTAGGGCTATCTTTCCATAATATTCTCCTGGTTTCTTTTTATTATGTACTGTACCAAAACAATTTGTAAACATATTGAAGTTACAGAGACTAAGAAAAAGGAGATAAAGAAGTTAATCATTTATATTTTTTTTATTATGAGCATCGACATATTTAAATTAATTATAGAATCTCAAATACATGAAAGATAAACGAATTACAATTACTGATTTAGAGAGGAAATTAACCGCTGTACCGAATTAATTCATATTTATGCAAATTATATGCTAAAAAAGTGATAATAAAAGAAGCCCACCAAGCTAACTTCAAAATTAAAGAGGAAAATGAAGAGGTAATTGCAAATGATGAGTCTACCTAACACTGAAATCTAAGGCCTCGTAGTAGAAGAGAATAACCTTAGCGCTATCTGTTGAGTGTAAACTATAATTACTATTTTTATATGATAAAATGCTAGTTAGATGTTCCTTACTAAGTGACGCAATATTAATATTTCCTTGTGTCTCTCGTTGTCTATATCTGTGTTCTATTCTAATCAATAAATTAGTTCTGTATCCACTGAGTATACATAGATATGGAGGTAGCATGCCTTGCAAAGAAATGTGATGCCAAAAAGTGGCGCCATGGGCGTGCCTTCCTACAATGCACCACTGCCAGTCTGAGCAATGGGGTTGTATGCCCCTCCTCCAATGCTCAGTGCTAATCGAGTAATAGTCGAGGGAGGTAATGCTTTTCTGTTCTGTTTGTAGCTATCACAATTTTGATAACAAATTATTTACCAATTGTGATGATATTTTATTTATGAAAACATTGTTTACTAATTGTCGCAATTGGTGAGATTTATGAAAACATTATTTTTTATAGTTGGCTTCTCATTCAATTTTATTATATTTTTATTAAAAGGTAAATTAAAAAGGTTAAACTATCATAATTGTTTTAATCACAACTCATTTTTAACACTACTTTCTGGTTTAGAGAATAATTCTAAGGTAGGCTTGCATGCTTCATTTACTATATCTTCTCATTTTCCTCTCAGAGTTTTGGGCTAGGTAGGAATTTAGGTTACATTTACTTAATATCAACTCTTCATTTTCCTCTTCCATCTGTCAATTCCTTCTTTCCCAATCCACAATCTTTTTAATTAAGTGTCTGCTTTTCTGCATACCTAAGCTTGGCCAACGAATTGTGGTAGATGAATTTGTTCTCGAAGCCACTTTCCTTCCTGACTGCCTCTTCGAGTTCTTTGTATTTACCTTCCTTTTGATGTTAGCGATATAGTTTTTGGTTCCGAAACAGACTTCAATTCTTTGAGTCATAAGATTTGAGAATAAAAAAAGTATCAAGTTGCATAGGTGGTTTTTATCATTATATTATTAAACTCAATAGTACTGAATGTAAGTGAAAATAATATGCTGCATTATAAGGTGGGATATACACTGCTGATCAATAATATAAGACCGTTTGAAAATTGAATAAAAAAACTAAAATTTTGTAGATAGGGTTGTGAATTTTTAAATATAAGTTACTGATAACAATCTACATAAATGTTCCCAATAAAAAACAATTGCACCATCAACTTTTTCTTAAATCTGCATTTTTATGAAATAAGGCGTTTAACACTTGATCATAAACATAAGACCACATAACTTAAATTAGGATAAATACCAAATAACATAGAAAATGTCAACAAAATTGGCTTTAATAGCGAGTTCTGCCTCCATTGCTTCTGTTTACTTCAAAAGTTCTCTGTGGCATACTGGAAATGAGGGTTTCTAGCAGTGTAAGGGGAACGTTGCTCCAACTCGTGAAAATGGACTCTCGAAGCTCATCCACAGTGGCATACTGCTTTCCATTTTTGTAAACATCCCTTGCCATCCACCCCCAGAGGTTTTCTATAGGATTCAAGTCCGGGGAGCATGCGGGATGCTTCAAAACCCGGACACCACTCTCCTCTAAGAAGCTCATTGTCCTGCGTGCTCTATGAATTGCAGCATTATCCTACTGGTAAACCCACCCATCTCCACACCACCGTTGTCCTTCGGCCACCAGATTAGCATTTTGGAGCATTGTGATGTAGCTAGCTGCAGTTTGACGACAAAGCACAATCTGCAACTCCATCGTTCCTATGGATGAAAATGCTCCCCACACCATTACGGAGCCTCCACCGCTGAGAGGTGTAGAGTAGATCTCAGGAGGCATTTCTTTGTCATACCAGTACCTCTGGAAGCCATCTAGAGTCTAGACCATCAAGATTAAACTTCTTTTCGTCTGAGAAGAGGACTTGCATCCATTTTCCAGTGTCCCACGTTTGGTAATCCTGACTGAATCTCAGACGGTCATGCTTGTGGCATGGTAAGAGCCGGGGCACCTGCAGACGCTTTTTGTTCACCATCCCATTGAAGCGTAACTGTCGTCTAATGGTTATTGGGCTGCAATCCGCACCTGTAGCCTCCTTAATTTCCCTAGAAGTTAGTCCTCTGTCCTTCTTCACTACACGTTTGATCCTCCTATTCAGCGCAGAGGAAATTTTTCTTGGTCTACCTGTAGATTTTGCCTTTCCATAGATTTTGGGATCCTTTAAGAAGTTGCAAACTGCAGTTTTGCTTCGATTCAACTTGTCAGCGATCGCCCGTTGTGACAAACCCAGTTGGTGGAAATCTAAGATTCTGGCACGCTCAACTTCACTTAGTTTAGACGCTTTTGGCATTGTGACACCTCTGTTGGGGAGGAGTGGAAGAAATCAAAAACAGTAATGATTCCCAAGGTAAGCAAGCCACAGGCTATGCAGCAAAGACCTGTGGCTCTAACAAATGTAGGGTACAAGCTGTTCATGGGTATGGTCAAAGATAGATTGGTGGGACAGGAGATGTTTGATGGAAGGGTGAGTGGTTTGCAGGCTGGTGTTACGGAAGGAAGGAGGATAGAGGAAAACTTGTGGATTCTTGTAAATTTTAACGTTCCAATAGATTTTAAGTTTGATAAATTTTAAAATAAGGATCAGGAAAAACTAGTCAGAACAAAAGATTTTAATTTTTATATGACTACTTTAACAATTTAGTTTAATCGCCTAACAAAAAAAGGAAAAGATTAATTAATTAATTACAATTTTATTAGTAAGTAAATTGGAACGGCCCAGGGTGGAGGTGGACTCAATAACTTAAAGAAAACAACATGGATTTTATATGAAGTGAATTCAACTAAAATAAAAACCAAGAAAAACTTATCTTTGCTGCTAGGTAGTCAAACAGGAGTAAGGTTCAGTGGCAAATAGGGTGGTTTGGGCACAATCGCAAAGGTTTAGGCACAATCGCAAAGGTTTAGGCACAATCGCAAAGGTTTAGGCACAATGACTGTAGATTAGGCACAATGACTGTAGATTAGGCACAATGACTGTAGATTAGGCACAATGACTGTAGATTAGGCACAATGACTGTAGATTAGGCACAATGACTGTAGATTAGGCACAATGACTGTAGATTAGGCACAATGACTGTAGATTAGGCACAATGACTGTAGATTAGGCACAATGACTGTAGATTAGGCACTATGACTGTAGATTTTAGTTTCAATTAGGTTTTAGGTTTATAAGCCTGTTACACAGTTGATACACAGCTGGAATGAAAAAGGAAACAATATAACTGACTGTAAAAATGAACTATACATAAACTGTAAGACAGTTAAAAAATAGGAACTTAAACTAACACAAAACATACCTGGAGATCACCTCTTTGTGGAACATTCAAACGGTAACTGACGAAAGTCAGAACGTTTGAATGTCCGACATTAATAAATTTCGTACTAGCTATGGTACAAAACAAGGTAACAAATACCGACTTGAATATGGAGGGAAAATAATGGGGAATAAATATAAATACTGGCAAAAGCATTTACAATACCCCCATTCCAAGAATTTTTCCCCATTATAAGAAAGATATAATAATTACCTAAATAAACTTACAACTAACATACAAAACAAATCACACATTAGGTATTTCATGCGTGTTCATTAGGTTAATTCTAAGTTCTTGCTTCAAAGGAACTCTTAAGACTAGTCCCTTGACTGCCTTCGTGACACGAGTCACAACTTTTACAAAAATGACGGATGTCCATATCCATACTAGGCCAAAAGAAATAGTCTCTTATTCTCATTTTAGTTTTCCGATGGCTTAAATGTCCCGATAGTGAATTTTCATGAGCACATTGTAACACTGCATGTCGGCAATCAAGAGGAACGACTAATTTAAGTTCGCCTATCTTCGAAGGTGTTTTAGATTTAAGACATTCTCGAAACAATAACTCATTTTGGTTCACAAAAGTGTAAGATTCTCCTGTTTTAGTAGTTTTAGCAGAGCCTAGCCTAGTGCGTACAAAATCTAAACTTTTACACGAGTTCTGTAAGTTTTTAAATTCTTCACGAGTATGTTCTATACCAATGACCTTAGACACTTTCTGAGGACGACTGAATTTATTATTTGAAGATCTAGTATCAACAGAAACGTATTTAGTTTGTTGAACTTTAGGATCTAGATTTTCTTTAGAATCTAAAACACCAGGTATATTACCAATTATAACTTTACAAAACTTTAATGGTGCTCTCAAAGCATTAACCCACCCATTATAAAATGAACATTTAATATACTTTCTACACTGAGGTAAATAATGAATATTACCTATAAAATCAGCAATACCAACTTTCTTACACAGGTTAATATCAAGGTTTGGAAACAATTCGTCGGAAACCATAACTGAACTACATCCAGTATCTCTCCAAATAGAGCTAACGTTCTGGCCGTTAACGGTACCTTTGGCTAAATATTTAATAGGAGTCGCACCAGAAAATACGAACTGAACGTGATCTTTAATCACTGGTATGCCCTTAAGAATAGGACATCTGTTTTGCATATGACCGAACTCTTTACAATAGTGGCACATAATTTTAGAGTAGTCCCTTTTAATTGCTCCAATAGGTTTCATATCTTTGTTAATGGATCTATCGGGAATAGACGCACTTTCACGTGGATCAAGAGAGGATTTAGGATAAGACTTATGAGCTTGTGACCAAGAATCTGAAAGCTCAATCAACCTAGGTAAGTCCTCAACTTTCTGTTCTTTCAGAAAAATTCTTAGGTCGTTCGGCACTGATGACAAGAATTGGTCACACAAAATAAATTCTAAAAGAGAATCAAAAGATCTATCTACTTTTGCCGATTCTAACCACCTATTTAGGGCTCTTTTAAGCTGGGTAGCAAATTGATTGTAAGTTTGATTTGGGATAATTTTCATAGATCGGAAATCCAACCTATATGAATCAGTAGTCTTATGAAAACCAGCAAGGAGCACATCTTTAAGCCCCCCATAAGTACTAGTATCTTGTTCAGAGGCACAAGTATAAATATCTAGAGCTTTACCAGATAATAGGGAACCCAAATGAACGGCCCATTTTTCTATAGGAATTTCTAGTAAAGTAACAATCCTTTCGAAGCGATCTAAATAGCTTGCTAGATCGTCTCCATCTCTATAGTTTGGTAGTTTCGGTTGAATAGCTGAAAGATAGTGAGAATTTCTAGTTTCTCTAGAAGTTTCGGCCTCTGCCGTTAAAGTCAATCTAGCCATTTCTAGTTCATGTGCTCTCTGAGCTTCATGATCTCTAGCTTGAATCTCCAGTTTGATAATTTCTCTGGCCGCAGCTCTTTCCTCACTGTAGATATTCTGTTGTATTTGTACAAATTCAGCAACATTACTAACACCCAAGGAGGTGGCTTTAGCATGCAAATCATCAATACTGAGCATTTCTGGATCACTCATTGCGAAAGTTTTAATTCACAAAAACTAAATGGAATTTTTTTTTTTAACTCAATCTTTTTATTGTTAAAGATTAGTTCTATCGGAAAAAAATTAATTTTCCCGGGTCAGTTAAAAATCACGCGTTTTTAAACATCAATTTACGGTATTTCTGTTTACCTAATCAAATGTTGAACAACGCTACATAGAGTAATATGCCCTCCAATGGAATGTAAACTTCCAACAAAATAATTTTGTATTATTCGTTTATAATCATAATCATAACAAGCTTTTGTAGCTGAAAATAAAAATGTTAGCCACAAATCGAACTTTAATTTACCCTGTCGAGGAATAAATTATTAAGTTCAAAATACAGTATTACTATTACGGTAACAAAATTTTGAGGATGATCTCCAGAAAGTGAATTGTACCAGTTTAGCTTTTAACAGATCACTTAAGCAGTCAGCATAATGAATCCTCAAACTTTCGTCACAAAACATACAAACTCCAGTCAGAAATCAAAATTAAACGAGACACACCTCCCCCCTGGCAAGGTCGCAAGATGTAAATTTTAACGTTCCAATAGATTTTAAGTTTGATAAATTTTAAAATAAGGATCAGGAAAAACTAGTCAGATCAAAAGATTTTAATTTTTATATGACTACTTTAACAATTTAGTTTAATCGCCTAACAAAAAAAGGAAAAGATTAATTAATTAATTACAATTTTATTAGTAAGTAAATTGGAACGGCCCAGGGTGGAGGTGGACTCAATAACTTAAAGAAAACAACATGGATTTTATATGAAGTGAATTCAACTAAAATAAAAACCAAGAAAAACTTATCTTTGCTGCTAGGTAGTCAAACAGGAGTAAGGTTCAGTGGCAAATAGGGTGGTTTGGGCACAATCGCAAAGGTTTAGGCACAATCGCAAAGGTTTAGGCACAATGACTGTAGATTAGGCACAATGACTGTAGATTAGGCACAATGACTGTAGATTAGGCACAATGACTGTAGATTAGGCACAATGACTGTAGATTAGGCACAATGACTGTAGATTAGGCACAATGACTGTAGATTAGGCACAATGACTGTAGATTAGGCACAATGACTGTAGATTAGGCACAATGACTGTAGATTAGGCACTATGACTGTAGATTTTAGCTTCAATTAGGTTTTAGGTTTATAAGCCTGGTACACAGTTGATACACAGCTGGAATGAAAAAGGAAACAATATAACTGACTGTAAAAATGAACTATACATAAACTGTAAGACAGTTAAAAAATAGGAACTTAAACTAACACAAAACATACCTGGAGATCACCTCTTTGTGGAACATTCAAACGGTAACTGACGAAAGTCAGAACGTTTGAATGTCCGACATCAATAAATTTCGTACTAGCTATGGTACAAAACAAGGTAACAAATACCGACTTGAATATGGAGGGAAAATAATGGGGAATAAATATAAATACTGGCAAAAGCATTTACAATTCTGAATAACTGTGTGGAGGAGAGCTATATGAGGAAGGAGGTGTTGGTTGTGGTGGCGGTGGATTTCAGTAAGGCATTTGATAGCATTAATAGGAAAACACTGATTGAAAATCTAATGTATTATAAGTGTGATCCAAGGGTGATTCAGGTGATAGCGGAGCTGTATAGGGGGGATAAGACTGAGGTATGGCGTGAAGGAAGGGAGTTGGGTGAGATGGAAGTGAAGAACGGGATAAGGCAGGGCTGCACAGGATCGCCTAGGTTGTTTGTGATGGTTGTGGGGGGAATTATAGAGAGATTGCTAAGGAGTGGCCTGGGGTATAGAAGCGGACAAAGAAGGATATCGGTGCTTTTTTATGCGGATGATGGCTTGCTGTTGGCAAGATCGATGGATGAGGCGGGGGAGATGGTTGATATATTGGAGGAGAGTGCAAGGGATTGTGGTTTGAGTATAAGTAGGGAGAAGAGTATAAGTGTATGGTTTTTAATGGTGGGGGTGACGTTGGAGAGAGTGTGATCAGGGGGATGGAAGTGGTGGAGGAAGTTAGATATCTGGGAGTGTTGGTGAGTGCAAGAAGGGATTGTTTCAGGGAAAATAAGAAGGAAAAGATAAGGAGTGCGGAGAGAATGGTGAATGTAACCTACTCAGTGGTGGAGAGGTCCTGTGACAGACTACTGATGGGCAAAACTTTTTGGAAGAGTGTGGTGCTGCCAGGGGTGTTGCATGCGGGAGAGGTTATGGTGTTGGATAAGACGGAGATTGGGAAGTTGCAGAGATTATAGAATGGGGTTTGGAGAAGGATCTTGATGGTACCTACTTATGCACCAGTGGCAGGTCTGCAGGGTGAAGTAGGGTGCTCGTCAGCTATGGCAAGGGATATGAAGATGAAGGTTAGGTTTGGTGGGTTCTTGATGAACACTGGGAATGAGGTACTGAGGGATATGGATGGGAGGGTGAGGGAGAGGGGTGGTGGTAATTCATGGATGAGAAAGATAGAGGAGTATATGGCGGAGCTTAGTTTGGACTGGGAGGCCCTGAGGGTGTTAGATAGCGGGGAATTGGGAAGAATAGTTGATAGGTGGGAGGAGAGTAGATGTAGAAGGGAGGTGGAAAGCAGAAGTACATTGGTATGGTACAGAGAGAAGGAGGGAATAGGGGGAGAATGGTACAAAAATAGGTGGGGAGCATGTCTGCTGTTCAGAGCAAGAACAAATTCTCTTAGGTTGGGATGGAGGGAGAGATTTTGGGGTGGGGAGGTTGGGTGTAGGATGTGTGGTGCGGAGGAGGAGACTTTGGAGCACTTCCTGCTGGAGTGTCTTATGCTGATGGAGGTGAGGGAGAGATATGGGGTGGTGAGTATGAGTGGGGTGATGAGCTTTGGTGAGAGGAATCTTGATGGGGTGTGGAGTTTTCTGGAGGAGGCGTGGAGGGAGAGGGGGTTGTTGGCGAGGGAGGGAGTGGGGCTGCCAGAGGGTGGGGGTTGAGGATTGGAGGAGGAGGTCTCGGCCCTGCGGAAGGGGCTGGGGGTGTGAAGTCAAGGGGTCCAGGAGGGGGGACAGTGGCGCTGAAAAGCCATATTCTAGAATCCCCCCCGAAATCCAGTTCCAGTTCCAATCCAGTTCCTTTATGCTATGGCTGCTAATTTTAAACTGAGTGAAAAACTATGAAATAACCCTAATTTCAGCTTTTTTGCACCATGGTCTTATGTTTATGATCAAGTGTTAAACGCCTTATTTCATAAAATTCAGATTTAAGAGAAGTTGATGGTGCAATTGTTGTTTATTTGGAACATTTATGTAGATTGTTATCAGCAACCTACATATATTTAAAAATTCACAACCCTATCTACACACAGAGAAAGGATTAGTTGAATCAAATCATATTTGATTTGTTTTGACTAAATTTTATGGTTTATCTGTGCGCCTACCTACGTGGTGAGTTGCAGGTACTATTTAATATGAGTTAAATTGACGTTGGTTAAAACAACACATATGTGAGTTGATTATTTTTAATTCCCGATGGTCACAACAAGTACCTGTGATAGTCAAAACTGCTCGTGATGGTTGAACCAATTATATGTAATGGTTAAAACAACTACAGAACAAGGTTACATCCACTACTTGTGTATGTTTCTCCAATCACTCCTATGTGTTATACCAACTACTCGTGTAGGTTATACCAACTACTCGTCTAGGTTATACCAACTGCTTGTCTAGGTTATACCAACTACTCGTGTAGGTTATACCAACTACTCGTGTAGGTTAAACCAACTACTCGTGTAGGTTACATTAACTAAAAGTATAGGTGATATCAACTACTCATGTAGGTTATATCAACTACTCGGTTAGGTTATATCAACTACTCGTGTTGGTTATATAAACTACTCGTGTAGGTTATACCAACTGCTTGTGTAGGTTATACCAACTACTCGTGTAGGTTATACTAACTACTCGTGTAGGTTATACCAACTACTCGTGTAGGTTATACCAACTACTCGTGTAGGTTATACCAACTACTCGTGTAGATTACATTAACTACTCGTATAGGTGATATCAACTACTCGTGTAGGTTATATCAACTACTCGGTTAGGTTATATCAACTACTCGTGTTGGTTATATCAACTACTCGTGTAGGTTATATCATCTTCTCGTGTTGGTTATATCAACTACTTGTAAACTAAGTAAATGTATATCAACTATTATAGTGTAGGTTGAAATATCGGTCTGGTTAGCAGTAGCCAGACTTTTTACAAGACTTTTTCAGTCACTATATTTACTCTATTAAATTATAATCTCGAGTTAGGTCCCGGTATCAATTAGATTAGACTATTTATTTTCTAGGACCAAATCTAACATGTTCACATTTATTTTCTACTTTTGCTTTTGTGATATGCATACTATTTTAATTTTAAAAAATAATTGATCACCTAGACCTATCCTTGCTTTTTGAAATGTTTTCGATCCTATGAATTGATATATGGTTATCAGTTGTAAATTAATAGACTTGATTGAATAAGTAATCTCATTAGGTCAGTTTATAAATAAGTAGTTAGATGACATAAATAACTTTACGTAGTGATAAATAGGTAGGCTAGATGAATTAATTAACCAGGCTAGATTACAAAAGTTGATAAATCTTTGATATGATGCAATTGTACTATAACTTAATGAATAATAAATTAATGATAAAGCCTTTATCTTCTAAACCATATTTTAGTGCAATTCATCTTACTCATAGGCACTGATATTGAAATATGCTAATAGAATTACCAAGGTCAAATTGAAAACGAAATGTAAACATTTAAGTTTTAGATTTATTATTTAGAAGTTTAATTTGAATTCTCGTCACTTTCTTTCACGACTGTAGGTTGCCAATTCCTGAAATAAGAGATTCGTATATTAATATATATTGAATAGAAATTCACAGTATCGTTCATATACATTATCAATAACATCACCTACTCTTTTTCCTTTTGTGATGAGATAGCGACAGCTTCGATATTCTTTTCATGTCTGGAATCCCTAAAAGCATATGAAAAAGTAAGAGCTAATCATATTGCAAATACATATTTAAAAATCATCTAATATTTTCAAATACTTACTTTGACCTAGCATAATTGTTCCTGAACCATTCAAAGGAATTGAAGAGGACTCCGATAGTTGATGACGTTGATCTATTTCATCAATTCTTCATCAAGATCTGAAAGTAGATTCAGAAAATATAGAACACCATATATTAATAAAGAAATGAAAAGAATTATTAACTGAGGATTCTTTCATATAGGTAAATTATTTATATAAAATGTTAAACTAATTATAAATCTTCAGATGCAGTATAAATTTAGCTCTAATAAATGCAATGGATTTTCTTTGCTACTCCTCATAATTTTGTTCATTATACACTCATAATGTAGACATTAATTAAATACCAAGAAAGTATAATATATCAAAAGGCTCACCTCTGGTTGGAGTTCTCCCTGCTAAATCCCTGGACGGTGTTCTCCTCCGACTACCTCCCTGGATGGAGTTCTCCCAGTCATAGAAAACTAGGGTCAAGTAGGTAAATTGCGGCACTTTAACTAACTGCGGTCTCTTATCTGAGAAACATTAATAACCATCATGACTTCAAGGCACTCGTGAAATGAATAGAACCTATCATAAATTGAGCTTAAATTATTATGTTCAACAATTCAGTATATAGCTAAACTAATTTCAGAATGATTTTGAGACTCTCTTAATAGGGTCACAATTAGAAATTAAAGAACCGAATTTGGCTGTGTAACCCTACCTATAGGTACACCGACTAGTTTCAAAATATATAGATTATCAGACCACTTTACTTGAGATACTAGGATAAGTTCCGAAATATCGGACGGCTCCACATTTTCGGTCGCGTAAGAAAAACTATATTAAATTAACTTTTATTTTAATTAGCTATTAGGTAGCTATATACTACATTTCATACGTGACCGAAAATTTGAAATCGCCTGATAATTTGGAACTTACCCTATTCTGAGGACAGCGCAGTAACTGCCTAGCCTATGTAGAAGGAGTGTAGGTCATAGCCCCCCGGTCATGAGCCCCCCCCCCGGTCAAGAGCCCCCCCGGTCACGAGCCTCCCTGTTTTTAAATCCTTATTTACCTATACTATTTAATCCTTATTGACACTTTTGTAGTTCATTACTGAATAGACATAAAATATAATTATGTATATCGGGGGGCGTGCCGTTCCCCGAACCCCCCTGCCAGGTCATTAAACAATCATGAAGTGTGCAGTACAACAAACTAGCGGATACAACAAACTACATTAGTAACTCTCAGTTATTTCTATCTAAGTAATTCTTCATTTGTTTATAACTAGGTAAATAAGGATTAAAAAAACAGGGAGGGGGGGGGGCTCGTGACCGGGGGGCTCATGACCTTGGGGGGCTCATGATCGGGGGGGCTCGTAACCGGGGGGGCTCGTAACCGGGGGGGCTCATGACCGGGGGGGCTCTTGACCGTACTCCATGTAGAAGGTATTGACACTGAAAAAAAAAATTAGCTAGGTAGGTATGATGCTTAAATAAGTTAACATTTAATAATCTAGGAAAATTAGTTTGGATATCAGTTTACAAACTGGAAGGCAGTAATCAAAATTTATTATTATAAAAGTTATATACTGATAATCAGCTCTTCAAATAACTACCTATATAAAGCCACCAAACTATCAATCACCAATATTTTAGAATATTTAGGCAGACATTTATCAATTTATTAATGGAATTAATTAATAATTAATAATCGATCGGCAGCGATAATACTATTTAATGCATATAACGCTATTGTTTGCACTTGAACTAAAATGGTATTGAGGAGCGTTCACATTCAACACGTAACACACTTGAAACAAGATTTAAACTGAAAAGTGTTATGCGAATAAATTAGCTTTGAGGAAAGCATAAGTTGCCACTTACTCATTTGATTGAACTCACATCTAAACTTAAAAAAAAGTAGCCCTAACTCTCATAGTAAGTTAATTTATACACCAGATAAATAAGATTAATAGTCTTTGTGAGTTACATTATCACACTATGTCATAGTTGTTTCAACTCACACCTAAACTTACAAAAAAGTAGCGCCAACTCTCATAGTAAGTTAATTCATACACTGCAGAATACACTGGATTAACAGTCTTTGTGGGTTACTATAACACACTATGTCAAAGTTGATTTAACTCGCACCTAAACTTAAAAAAGTAGCGTCAACTCTCATAGTAAGTTAATTCATACACCAGATACATTGAATTGACAATCTTTGTGAGTTACTTCAACACACTATGTTGTTATAATCTGTATTTTTGTATTAATAAAAATTGGTATTTTATTTATTCTTGGTGTGACAATTCGTCCCCTAAACTTTTAATCAAAAACTGAAACCCTTACCAGGTGACACAAGTTGTAGAAACATTCTGTCTTTCGTTTTCTCATGTCAAATTTTTCGTCACCCTATCTTATTACTGTTGGAATTATCATGGAGTATTGTGTAGTAACAAATAATGTGTGTTGGTGTTCTGTGAAAGTGCGGTAGAAGTTTAAATCTTTTTTTTATTAAGCATTTCTTTTCATTGCAGTTAATGTTCACTCGGTAAATAAAAATTATAGACTTAAGTTGATCATTGTTGCTAGTGGAAAGTGATCCACGGATCAACTATTGACATTGGTTTTGTTGTGCTACAAACTTGTTGTAGAGATATTGGAAGCAACAATCTCCTCGTTCAAAATCAAGACTTGGAGTGTGGATAGGCTTTCCACTTCTGTTTTCCTCAGTTTTTCTCTTCACGATTTTTGATTTGTGATTTGCCCCCTTTGATTGACCGCAATTGCTCCTGTGATTGACCGCAATTGCTCCTGTGATTGACCGCAATTGCTCCTGTGATTGACCGCAATTGCTCCTGTGATTGACCGCATTTGCTCCTGTGATTGACCGCATTTGCTCCTGTGATTGACCGCATTTGCCCCTGTGATTGGATGATTCCCGTCTACCTAACGTGAATTGGATAATTCCTGTCTACCTAACGTGAATTGGATAATTCCTGTCTACCTAACGTGAATTGGATAATTCCTGTCTACCTAACGTGAATTGGATAATTCCTGTCTACCTAACGTGAATTGGATAATTCCTGTCTACCTAACGTGAATTTGGTTGTACCTGCCCACCAACCTACCTACTGTAACCCTGTATTCGAGTCCCAGCTTTCCTGTAGGTAAAACTATCAGTGCATGAAGTTTGCTAACCTTAGTCTAAACTTTCATTCCTTTTTTACATCCCATTATATTTTGTTCCCTTATATTTTGTTCATGATTTCAATTTATTTCGTTAATTATATTTTTTTCTTCTATTTTTGACAGACCGACTGACCAAGACTAACTAAATTGACTGTACCTAATTATCCCTTTATTTTTGCCTGTCCATATTAATTTTGTCAACTATTTTTTTGAGTTTATTTTCATATGATTTAGTTGGCTTTAAGCATAGTTTTTTTCTGCAATTCTTCTGTTCAGAACTAACTGAAAGTTATGTTTGTTATTTAATTATATTATGTTTCTAATCAAATCCATTTTTTTTGTAATATAGTAAGGTGTAAATGCGTTAATTTGTTGCCGTGGATTTTTTATATAAAGTTCTTTCGTAATAAATTTCTATTTTTGTTTGTTGTAGTTATTACTTGTTTCCCAGATTTTTGAGATTGAGTGGATGGAATATGTTTATTCCGCCGGGATGAAATTTATTGAATAAATGCCTATCGTTGCCACAACATAGGATATTTTTCTGGTGCCCAGACCAGGGACTAATATTCACTTGGTCTCAATATTTGGGAGATTGGCTTATCTTCATTAACTATTTATATTTTCATTACTTTAAATTTTCTATTTTTTTTAATGTATGCCCCAAATTAATTATTCCTAAATTTTTTTAGCGTGATTTATAATTTTCATTTTCGTTTTTCTAACAATTTAATGATTATTGTTTACTAATGTTTTGTAGATATATAGAGTGGTTGATTTGAAAATACTAATGAAGTGATTCATTTTATGCAGATTTTCTTGGTTAGGGTGCGATACTCATTTACCGTGTACTACTAATATTTAGTGTCAAATATCTTTCGTTCTACCTTGTAGTTTTGTTGTGTTCTAGTTAAATTTTTTAGTTCTAGTTAATTTGCGTTCTAGTTAAAATTTTGAGTTCAGTTTTCTTGTGTTACATCAGTTTTTTTGTGTTACACCAGTTTTTTTGTGTTACACCAGTTTTTTGTGTTACACCAGTTTTTTTGTGTTACACCAGTTTTTTTGTGTTACACCAGTTTTTTTGTGTTACACCAGTTTTTTTGTGTTACACCAGTTTTTTTGTGTTACACCAGTTTTTTTGTGTTGCGCATTAATTTGTACGTGTTCTTAACTTCCTATTTAAATTAGTTTCCAAATTTGATTTGTAATAATTGAATTACCTTATTTTCGTTTTGGTGACTAACCGCGATACCTATCAGATTATTTTTTTCGAAGTAGATAATTTAATTTAGACTATAATATGGAGGAGGGTAATTCTGACAAACCTTCGTTATCTCTTCAGGATGAGAGGGACCACGTAACAAAGTCTTTTCAGGAAATGGTCGATGCTCTCCGTCAGAGTAATGAGGAAGTTGATGTCCTGAAGGGTGAGAGACGTGCTCTTTCTGAGGAACTGCAGAATCGGGTGGTCGAGCAGGAGACTGTCATGAGGGCTCTTGTAAGAATTCAAGGAATGTTTAGCCAGTTTTCACGTCCTGAAATACGTAGTAAGTTCTTGAATGGAGAATTTATAGAGTTAGCAGATTATGCGAATTTTCTTTCATGTATAGATATATTTAAAAATATGTTGTTGCCTGTACCGGGTAAAAATTTACCTGGAGTAAGTTATCGAATGAATTTTCTTGGTAAACTGTTATCCAAGAATACAAGCGAGCCTTTGGATACAAATGGTTGCTATCTTCCAGTTCGTAAACAGTTTGCGTGGTGGAGAGATATGTTCGAGCAAATGATGAGTAGTGATGGATGGACATCGACTTCACCTAGGGAACTTCAAGCTGATTCTGTCAAGAACGCGCCTATGTCATTCTCTGCTCCTCATCTGTCTCCAATCAGGAAGACCTCGTTATCTGAACCACCTGTACCGAATTACGCTGTGAACTACTCTAAACCAAGACGTACTTGCAAGAAATGGCTGACAGAGAATTTTGATTCATCTTCCAGTGATGATTCTGCTACGGGTCGACGCTTTTCAAACCATGGTCGGAGCTCAGGCAGTCGTTCTGATGATGAAGGAACCCTCTTATTGAAAGCTATCCGTGAACTAGGACGGAAAAAGGAAGTGCTTGCTCCAGTTCCCTTCAGCTCGTCCAGCCCCACCTCGTTCAATAAGTTTCTTAGAAGCTATGAGCGATATTTTGACGCTAAATACGATGGTACCGAAGTGGAGAAGGCGTCCCATCTTGAAGGTTTCCTTGAGGGCTCTGCTAAGGCTGCTTTCAGGGCATTGAATGGATCAACCATTAAGTTCAGCAACCTGAAGCCTAAACTTCTCAGCTGGTATGAGTCCCAACTGTTAGACTTGAGGGAAACACATCAACGCAAGTTCTTTGGTGCGACTATGGATGCGGAAGACACGTGTGGCATCTACTGTTTGCATCTGGAGCAATTGGCTGTTAAAGCGTTCAAGGACTCTCCAACTGAATTAGAACATCAGCTGAAGAAAAAGTTTAGAGAAACGGCACCTAAATCTTTAGTGCTGCAGATTGATAATGCAGAAACTATTTTTAGCATCACAAATGATACTAATCTATCATGGAAACAATGGAAGAGATTGGCGGAGCAATACGATCGTAAGAAGAATGCTGCTAGGGTAGTAGTGAACCAGAAAGAGACTCTTCCTCTCTTTATGAGCTCAGATCAACAATCTGCTGAGTCGCCACCGAAAGTGACTGAGTATAGTAGATTCAGGAGTCAGACCTTCAAGCGAAGGGGAGAGGGACCACAATTTAAGAATGTCTCTTGGAAAGATGAAGGGAAGAAATCACCTAATGTGAACTCATCAAAATTACGAGGAGCACGTAGAATACCCGAAGATGTTCGACACCGAAGGAAAGATTTTGGATGCGATTGGTGTCAAAAATCAGGGCACACTGAAGATAGGTGCTGGGCCAAACAGAAGAGATGTTTGACTTGTGGCAGTGACGAACACTGGATGTCGGGGTGTCCTAAGGTGCGCGGTCGAGACGATGAAGAAATCCGGCAGCGAAGGTCTGATTATTCAACTTTTCCTTCTTTAAACTGACCAGCTCCAAGCCAAGTGAGTTAAACTTGGAGCGAAAGTATGTTTCCCCACTCACGATTCCAAATTCTCTCCCAATTGGTGATCTTCCACGGAAGAATGATCTTAACGTATTAGAGGAACCGGAGGGGCCTGCATTGGAATATTCACCTTCTGCACACAAGGATGATGCTGATAACCATAGTGAAGATAGTACCTCTAATTCTGATTGTACATTGAATGAGGAATCTGGTCATCGAAATATAGCTATGACTGAAAATCATTTCGAGAATAGATTGGTTACGCAGGTTGAAGTAAATGGAGTCAAGCATAGAGCTTTATTTGACACTGGTGCTCAGGTAAATATGATACCAGAGAGTATGTTGTCATCCGCTGGCATTCCTTATACACCAACTAGCGGTGTAAATATTAGAGGGTTTGGAGCGCCAGGACTGGTTGCTACATTGGGAGAGGTAAATTTAACTATAAATTTGCATGGTATAATTTTAAATAGGTGTAATTTCTTGGTCATGAAAGAGGATCACGTAAGTAACCTCATTATTCTAGGACTAAATTGCCTTAAACAAAATAGACTCATTTTTGATTTACACAGTAGGAAGATATCCAAAGTGTTTAATTGTGGATCTATATGGAATTGTTTTATTGACAGGAATGGTGACTGCAAAATTCTATGGTCTGCTATACCAGTGGCAGTCTCTGAAGCAGTGACTTTGAAGGCAGGTAATTCTGCCAAAGTTGATGTCTGTTGGACTTTCCCAGATGGTGTTGATGGTACGTGTGACTGCAGTGGGGAGAAGAGCGAGGTAATGTTTGTAGACGAGTTAAGTTCATCATCGTATATTCAGTTAGTGGGAGGATTGGTTCACGATTTGGTTAAAACACCATCAGTCCTTTTAATCAATAATGGAACAAAGTTAGAGTCCATTAAAACCTCTAATATTATAGGTACCATTTCCTCCGCCGTATACGAGGATGAGGTTCGTCAGCTTCGGCATGCGAACGTCGTGATGATGGAACTTCCTGAAGATGGAACTAGTGGGGAGGAAGACTTTAGTTCAATTGATCTTCAGAACCATCTATCAGAGGAAGAAAAGTCAGCCATCCAGTCCCTACTAGTTAATCATAAGACTGTGTTCGGCAACAATGGGAGCGTTGGAAAGTTGAACGTGATAACTCCCCATAAACTGGAATTGACAGACTATAACCCCATCTACCAACGTCCCCGTAGATTCCCTGAGAAGGTCACTGAAGAAATAGACGCTCAATGCAAGGAACTTGAGCTCTTGGACATTATTGAGCCAAGTCAATCAGGGTGGTCGAGTCCAGTTGTTCCTATCCGAAAAAAGGATGGCACGATCAGACTTTGTGTAGACTATCGAAAGCTAAATGAAGTCACGCGTCCAGATAAATTCCCATTACCGAATTTGAGCGATGCTGTCTTTGGACTTCATGGTGTTCAGTTTTTCACTACATTAGACATGATCAAGGGCTATTATCAAGTACCACTAGATGAGGAGTCACGCCAGTATACTGCATTTTCTACTCCTCGTCGGCATTGGCAGTTTAAGAGGCTATCATTTGGACTGAAGAATGCTCCATCAGCCTTCCAGCGGACGATGCAGACGATCCTGAGCGGGTTTTCGTGGAGGAAGGTGATTGTCTACATCGATGATGTGCTGATAATGGGAGACAGCTACGATGAGCACCTTCAACTCTGTGATAAAGTACTGAGTACATTGTCTAATCACGGTGTAAAACTAAACTTAGCAAAATGCAAGTGGTTTTGCAAGAAGGTAGAGTTTTTGGGCCACGTTATCAGTGCCAATGGTCTGAGCAAACCGGATTCGTATGTTAAAACTATAGCAGATTTTCCACAACCTAAGTCCAAAACTCAACTTAGAGAGTTTTTGGGGTTGTTAAACTTCCAAAGGAAGTTCATTCCGAATTGCTCTCTGGTCATGCGCCCTCTGAGTCAAGCTACCGGTGGAAGCAGTAAGAAGAAAGGGAAGATAGAATGGACAGACGAGATGGATGCAGCCTTCAATTCACTTAAGGAACTGATGGTGAAAGAGGTGACGTTGGCTTATCCCGACTATGGCGAAGGAGCTCAGCCACTGCTGGTCTACTCGGATGCGTCAGGGTATGGTATTGGAGCATGTTTAGCTCAATTTCAGGAAAATATTTTCAGGGTAATTGCGTACGCTTCTGTTTCTTTCAATGAAACGGAATTAAAGTATAGCACTTTAGAAAGAGAGTTAGCCGCGATTAGATGGTCGGTTAGGACATTTAGACCTTTCATCTTTGGTATAGAATTTGTGATTCATACTGACCATCGTCCTCTAATACACCTCTATAATTTGCAGATAGTCAATATGAGACTGGCTAGAACCCTGAGAGAACTTAGCGAGTATAACTTCGTAATCAAGTATACTCCTGGGAGAGCAAACACTGCTGCAGATGCACTATCACGTATGGAGCATTTGGGTTCTTCAGATGAACCAGAAGTCCAGGATTATGGCGTTCTCCCTGATGGACTTTTGTTAGCCAAGCATGTACCTGGCGGTGGTGATTCTCTGGTTGAAAGTATCATGATAGCAGCCAGCTTTCAACAGTTTGCCGTGTCCCTTCCAGATACTATGAATGATCTACGCACAGTTTTGGTTCAAGAGCTGATAAAAGATTCTGATGGATATCTTCTAAAGAAAGATAAGACATTGTCACGCAGATTGAAAGTAATGATGGAACCTGGCCAACTTCTCTGTGATGAAATAATGATGGCTTTTGCTCACTTGTTTAAGTGTGTTGTTTTTGTGCATGTAGGAAGTCATTTCCCTGTCATTCATACTTCTCCCATTTCAGATACTCCCTTGGAGTGTCCCAGGATCCATCTCCAGTGCTTGGCGGGTGTACATTTCAACCCATTGATGGAAACTGTCACTTATAAGGTGCCTGGTATTCCTATCACTCCATCAATCACACCTTTGAATCATGTGCCTGAACCTGAAGAAGCGGAAGAAGTTGACTTGATGACTGGCGGATATTCCTTAGGACTTGAAGTTTTGGAAAGTGAGCCTAGTTCTTATTGGTGTGAGCAGCATCCTCGTACGCATGAGGCCACTATTTTAGTTAAACTAAATCAGGAAGATGTATGTGTATTGTTGGACACTGGAGCCCAGGTGAGCTGTGTATTGCATAGTGTAGCAGTTAGGATGCGATCTGTCATGAGGAGTGCTGCAGGATTGGACATAGTTGGTATCGGAGCAGGAAGAGATCCAGTTATGGGCAAGACTACCCTTTTACTTAACTTGGGATCTTATGAAATAGAACATGAATTTGCTGTAGTTGAAGATTATTGTATGGGCTTTTGTTTGGTGTTTGGGGCAGATCTGATGGCTACCCACAAATTCAATTTGGATCTTTCAGATTTAACTGTTACAGCTGGTAGAGCGGTGCTCCATATATCTTCACTACCTACACCTGGTCCTTTGAATAATACTTGTTCCTTTTCTTCCTCTGAGAAAAGCGTTTTGTGTTTAACTAGGACTAATTTATTGATTGATGAAACTGAACTTCGTGAATTACAGAAGAATAGTCAATTATCGCAGGTTAGGTGTATGATCGGGAAGGGTGATAATGATAGGTGGCCAGTAATGATAAAGAAATACAAGTATTACAGGAGCAAACTTAGGGTAGAAGACGGTATCTTATATTATTTGTCAAATGAAATTTTGATTCCTGTTGTTACTTTCAGTTTTGTTGTTGAGATGGCGTTATTGTTTCATTATAAAAGAGTACATCTTGGTCGGCAGAAGCTTATAGCTGCTCTCTCTGAGCACTTATGGCATCCAGGATTGGTGAGTGTTGCAGCCGATGTTACTCGCACCTGCGATCATTGTCAACGTGTGAAGGTGGCCGGAAGTCCTCAGCCTCCTATGTTGAAAGTCCAAACCAAGGTACCTTTTGAGCTCTTGACAATGGACTTGATCTGCCTTCCACGGACTAGTAAAGGTAATAATTGTTGCTTGGTAACTGTCGACCACAATTCTAAATGGTTGAATGTAGTACCACTTTCCAATAAGACTGCTGTGATGGTTACATCTGCATTGGAGAAAAGAGTTTTGCCTACTCTCGCTAAGTTGCCTGATAAGGTTCTTACTGACAATGGTCCTGAATTTCGTTCCAGATTGTTTAATGACTTGTTAGACAAATTTTCTATTTGTCATGTTCGTACCACTGCTTATAGACCTCAGGGCAATGGCTTGTGCGAACGAACGAACCGCACTATAACTGAATTGTTACGTAATGTTGGTGCTGAGGCAAACAATTGGGATGAGTTTATCCCGCAAATTGTTATTATGTATAACACCTCTGCTCATTCAGAATTGAATTGTACCCCTTCTCAGTACCTACTGGGAAGAGAACACTTGACGTTCCAAGGGGTTCCTGTTTCTTCTGAAGAGCAACAGTACTGGAAGCAAGGAAATCCTTCTTTCAAACCTTTTCGAACGGGACAGCTTGTCCTACGTAGGGTGGTTGTTGTTGGGAGAAAAGTGGCTGACAAACTGGAGGATAGGTATGATGGTCCCTACCAGGTAATTATTGTCAATCCCAACAAGGTAACTTACGTGGTAAGTCACTGTGTGGCTAAAACTGAGCACAAGGTTCACCACACGCAGCTACGTAGATATTTTAAACCGCCCCGTTATTTATTAGACCATCCCTCTTATTTCAGGTTTGTCGGGGAGATTTCAGATAGTGCTGAAATGGATACTGATCCCAGTCTGGTAGGTAGCGAGGACGAGGAGGAACAACTGTTTTCTTTTGGACCAGTGATCTGTCCTACTGCTCGTTCTCATCACTACGATGAACCATGGGAGTCTACTAATAGTGATGAACCTTGTAAGAGTGATTTAGGCACTGAAGAGGATTATTATGTGGGTAACATCATTCCAGATGTTACAGAAGAGGTTAGTGAGAAGTTAACTGGATATTTTAAGAGTATTTGTGATGTTGAAAGGGAATACAGTTTCTCCAGTACTTCTAGCACTGATCAGATTTGCCCAATTAATGAAACCGATTCTAATTCTGATTTGTTTGATTGGTCTATTTTAGCTGATAGCCCGACTTTTTGGAATATGCTCGATGTACAGCATAAGTCTAAGGAAAATTCATTTAAGAGTTTTGGTACTGTTTTAACCTATGTTAACTTAGATACCACGGAAGAGTCTATCTTAGCTGATCTTGACGAAGAGGTATCCTCTCCAGAAACTGAGATAACTTTCAAAAATGTTTCAAAGGTTAGATCTGTTAAATCTAGAGTAGAATTGAGTTGCAGCCTGGATGACGTCAGAAGTGGTGCTGTTGAGGATGTATCATCTTGGGTGCACTGGTTGAGTAGAGATTTGACCGCTTTAGATTTAGCTGGTACAAAACCTGTTACTCGTACTATGGTGACGTCGCCAGTACAGCGACGAGTACAGGAACTTTATCGACAAGCACCCCTTATTTTTGAAACAGGTGATATATCCGGAAATAATCTTTCTGATGTTCCCACAGCTACTGCTAGGGAAGAACGTATCACTCGATCCAGAGGACCTGCCAAGGAGCACCCGTGGGTGCAGCCTCGTACTCTAGAATATTCCAGGAGGAAATAAAAGTTGATGGTAGACGAATTGGTCAAGTGGGGAGGAGTGTTATAATCTGTATTTTTGTATTAATAAAAATTGGTATTTTATTTATTCTTGGTGTGACAATTCGTCCCCTAAACTTTTAATCAAAAACTGAAACCCTTACCAGGTGACACAAGTTGTAGAAACATTCTGTCTTTCGTTTTCTCATGTCAAATTTTTCGTCACCCTATCTTATTACTGTTGGAATTATCATGGAGTATTGTGTAGTAACAAATAATGTGTGTTGGTGTTCTGTGAAAGTGCGGTAGAAGTTTAAATCTTTTTTTTATTAAGCATTTCTTTTCATTGCAGTTAATGTTCACTCGGTAAATAAAAATTATAGACTTAAGTTGATCATTGTTGCTAGTGGAAAGTGATCCACGGATCAACTATTGACATTGGTTTTGTTGTGCTACAAACTTGTTGTAGAGATATTGGAAGCAACAATCTCCTCGTTCAAAATCAAGACTTGGAGTGTGGATAGGCTTTCCACTTCTGTTTTCCTCAGTTTTTCTCTTCACGATTTTTGATTTGTGATTTGCCCCCTTTGATTGACCGCAATTGCTCCTGTGATTGACCGCAATTGCTCCTGTGATTGACCGCAATTGCTCCTGTGATTGACCGCAATTGCTCCTGTGATTGACCGCATTTGCTCCTGTGATTGACCGCATTTGCTCCTGTGATTGACCGCATTTGCCCCTGTGATTGGATGATTCCCGTCTACCTAACGTGAATTGGATAATTCCTGTCTACCTAACGTGAATTGGATAATTCCTGTCTACCTAACGTGAATTGGATAATTCCTGTCTACCTAACGTGAATTGGATAATTCCTGTCTACCTAACGTGAATTGGATAATTCCTGTCTACCTAACGTGAATTGGATAATTCCTGTCTACCTAACGTGAATTTGGTTGTACCTGCCCACCAACCTACCTACTGTAACCCTGTATTCGAGTCCCAGCTTTCCTGTAGGTAAAACTATCAGTGCATGAAGTTTGCTAACCTTAGTCTAAACTTTCATTCCTTTTTTACATCCCATTATATTTTGTTCCCTTATATTTTGTTCATGATTTCAATTTATTTCGTTAATTATATTTTTTTCTTCTATTTTTGACAGACCGACTGACCAAGACTAACTAAATTGACTGTACCTAATTATCCCTTTATTTTTGCCTGTCCATATTAATTTTGTCAACTATTTTTTTGAGTTTATTTTCATATGATTTAGTTGGCTTTAAGCATAGTTTTTTTCTGCAATTCTTCTGTTCAGAACTAACTGAAAGTTATGTTTGTTATTTAATTATATTATGTTTCTAATCAAATCCATTTTTTTTGTAATATAGTAAGGTGTAAATGCGTTAATTTGTTGCCGTGGATTTTTTATATAAAGTTCTTTCGTAATAAATTTCTATTTTTGTTTGTTGTAGTTATTACTTGTTTCCCAGATTTTTGAGATTGAGTGGATGGAATATGTTTATTCCGCCGGGATGAAATTTATTGAATAAATGCCTATCGTTGCCACAACAATGTCCTAGTTGTTTTAACATATGTTCAAACTCCCAAAATGTAACTCCAACTCTCATAGTAAGTTGATTCAATCCATAAAATGATTTGAATTAACTATGTTTGGTGACACACCACGTCATAGTTGTTTTGACACACATGAAAACATGAATAAAGTCAAACCAACTCACGTAATAAATTGATTCAAAGCATAAATTGTTGACCCATTAAATATGAGTAAAATTTTTTCTCTGTGTACAAAATGTTAGTTTTTCTATCCAATTTTCAAACGGTCTTATATTATTGATCAGCAGTGTATTTAATCCCACCATGCAACTTGTGTTCATGAATGATATTTTTATGGTGGTTTACATATTATCCCACCATGTAACATATGTAACGAAATGGGTAAGTTAAACCCCTTATGTATATATTGATTGTGTTTGTACATAAAATACTTTTATTTATTATTTACTTCCGTTGTATGGTGATCAGATGTCAACAAGAGTTATGTTATTTATATTTTGCATTCAATCTAATAGAATGATAAAGTTGTGACGTCACACTAAGTTTCTGGATATACGTGTATGGGCTATTGCTTATTTTTTCTTATAATGTAATTCAATCTCAAACTTTCGTGCAATAATTAATAAATTAGTCGAAAATAGTCAGTAGCATTATCGTTCTTTTTGAGAAGTATATATGCTTTGACCCATGGATAATTTTTTTTTTTTTTTTATGGTTTAATAATATTTTTTGGTTGTGAATTTATTATGATTTGAGCATACATTCTTTCTGTTCTTCTCATTATTACTGTAATAAAATTATAGTTTTAGTGAGATGCCAAAGCAAAGTTAGTAATCAAATCATACACTTTTTCATCATAGAAATTATCTGTTTTGTCATGTAAGTAACTATTAAATCTTTAAAAAGTAGGGTTTCGAGAAGTGCATGAGGTAGATTGAGTTGTTTCCGTGCATTCTGTTAAACTGATGTGAGTGGTAGGGGCGCCATTGGTTTAGACCACAATATAAAAAATATACATAACAATGAAAATAGAGTGATAAGTAGTGACAATTTTTATTTAAGAGTGTTGCTGTGATGACGTCAAGTACACTAAACGTCTCGATTGTCACTACATATTTTATATACTGGGGTTTAGACACGCCCATGGCGCCCCTTTTTGGCATCACTTGTGCCCCTGCTATGCTAGCTCCATCTTTATATACACTCAGTGCCTGTATCCATCTCCGTTCTCATTATTTCTGCCCATTCTGCTTATATTTACAAACCATGAGTTCAACAGGTTATGGGCCCAGATCAAGGCTCCTGTTTGATGGTGATGAAGAAAAGTACGAGCTATGAAGATTTTGAGAGAACATTATGTGGGAACCAGCGAATGAAGAATTATCATCTTATATACTGAATTGACATCTCTAACGCTAAGTCTCAATGAAGCCATAACTGATTACGTCATTAGGGCAGATACATCAAAGACAGCATTGAACAATGCAGGTGAAACTGTGAGTGATACACTTCTAATTGCGATGATTCTCAAAGGTCTACCTGAAGAATATAAACAGTTCAGTACTGTTGTAACCCAGAGAGATAAGAAAATTACTTTTTCTGAGTTCAAGTCTGCACTCCGTAGCTACGAGGAATCTGAGAAGAGTAGAATCACAAAGTCAGGGATTGAGAACGTAATGAAGGTTACTTCAGGTGTCCGACCAAGAGTGAAATGTTTTTCGTGCGGAAATTTTGGCCATATGAAATTCGAATGCAAGAAAAAGTCGTCGGATCGTAAAACCCGGTGGTGCTCTAATTGTAAGACCAATAGTCATGATACAAGTTATTGCAGGAATGGAAATTTCGTACAAGTCCTTAACGATGAAAACTACAGACGCTCACAGTTTTGCATTTAAAGTGGATGCGTGTAAAAATATTACTGGTGCTAAAGGAAATATCGAAGAAACATTATTAGTTGATTGCGGAGCTACGTTACATATCGTGTGTGATAAGTCAAATTTTGAGTACTTTGAACCCAACTTCAATTCTTCTGATCACTTTATTGAATTAGCTGATGGCAGTAAAACAAGTGGCATGGTTAAGGGAAGAGGTATAGCCAAGTTCATCATTTTCGATAATAGAAGAAACCATTGCGAAGTAAAACTGTACAATGCTCTTTATATACCTTCTTATTCACAAAATATATTTTCTGTGAAAGCCCCTACAAATAACGGAGCAAGTGTAACTTTTTTAAAGAACTATTCGAAACTAACTTATTCTGATGATACTACTTTCGATATACTTAGCAAGAATAAATTGTACTAATTAGATAGTGTGATAGTTGCTAATCACGGTTATTCTTTGGAAGATTGGCATACTATGCCAATCTTCCAAAGAATAACCGTGATAGGGTACTAGGCCATTGTAATGTTAATGATGTTATGAAATTGGAAAGAGTTACCGAAGGCATGAAAATTGGTAAAAAGGATAGGTTTGATTGTGCAGTTTGTTTGCAAGGAAAAATGGTACGAAGTGTTAATAGAGATCCTGACATTAGAGCGACTGCTACATTTGAATTTGTTCACTGCGACCTAACTGGTACGATTGATCCTCACAGTATTAAGAATTTTAATTATGTATTATCGTTTGTCTATGATTATTCGGGGATAATTATGATTTATTTGCTAAGATCTAAAACTGATACAGTGGATGCCACTAAGAAATTTCTAGCAGATGTATCACCTTACGGTAATATAAAGCGGTTAAGATGCGATAGTGGCACTGAATTCACCTCGAATGAATTCAGAAATCTTATCGGAAACAGTATTAAAAAGAATTTTCTAGCCCTAACTCTCCTCACCAAAACGGCACAGTCGAAAGATCTTGGAGATCTATATTTGAGATGGCACGATGCTTGCTCATAGAAGCTGGATTACCTAAATTTCTCTGGAATTACGCTGTTAAAGCTGCTGCTTATATTAGAAACCACTGCTTTAACTCTAGAATAGGTGTGACTCTTTATGAGGCAGTAATGAAAGGAAAGCCTAACATAAGCAACGTGCATATTTTCGGTAGCGTTGAGAATAAGGAAAAGCTTGATTGTAGAAGTGAAAAAGGTGTATTTGTTGGATAAGATTTTGAAAGTCCCTCGTATTTTGTGTATTATCCTGATAAGTGTGTAGTGAAAAATATGAGGGTTGTTCATTTTATCAGAGATAAACTGGGTACTGAATTTGATGCTGAAGAATGTGTACATCCATTGAGAAATGAAACGTCCGATGTGAAAGATCAAGAAAATCCTATTAGTTAAGAGAATAATGTAAAATCAAAGGAATTAGAAAAACCTGATAGTGTTCAAACTGAAGAAGATGAGCCTCAAGTGAATGTAGAAGTTCGTCAGTCTAAACGAAATCGTAGACCCCTAAATATCTTGATGAATATATAACTGATCATGACGTATCGAGTGTCATTAAGGGTACACGAAAAACTGCCAGGCGGAAAACTGCCGAAGCGGAAAACTGCCAGGCGGAAAACTGCCAAGCGGAAAACTGCCAGTCACTTATTAACAATTTATTTATTTTTTACTTTTATAAACACATTCTTAGAACATTTTAATTCATAAAAAACATCGTTAGCCATTCGTCAAGTGATTGGAGACATCCATTTTTTACAGTTATAACTAAAGTATATAGATTATTGGATTACTTAATATTCAATGGAAAATAGTATTTCAAACAAGCTACTTTATTAAACAACACACAGTAAACCAAATTCAGTACACACAAAGAAATAATAATCACCATTTTTAACTTATTTATTAAATCACGTACATTTTAAAAACATGTATATATTTATATATCTATATAGGATTTTATATGTTTATTAGATTTATCATTTACATCTTGTATATTATAAATTAAGTGAATGTTAAATCACTTATATGAATGTTCAATATTTATTACATTTACAATTTTATTCTCCATTATAGCATTAACACCTTCATTTTTACAATTTCATTTATATGTAAAAGTATTATTAATTTATACTCAATCCAATTCGATCGAGTGAAATTGTCAGAGAATTAGGTTGGTAGTATCAGTTTGATAATCATAGACATAGATGTTGTGTTGCAAATTCTAAATATTTCACAAAAATAGATCGAATTTGTTTTATAATGAGTACAAGCGAATATTAAGCTTGAAGGCTTGTTCAATTATCAAATTATAAACAAAAATGAAATAATTAGACACTAAACCCGTTATGAAATGATAATGTAGATATGAGTTGTGTGAACAAAGAAATTGTACTCTGTCCCTAATATGAACAATCATTTCTTTGTTTCTTCTTCTTTTAGTATTTTCTATGAAAGGTTTTATTTTTTAATTTATATCATGTATTTGATTTTCACTGTAATATTTATATACTAATATATTTTATGTATTTTTGTAATGAAGAAAAACTATGTTTTTGTTTTGTATACTAAGTAAAAAAGAATGTTTCAATAACTCCTTTTAACTAAGAGCGAACGTCGTTTTTTTATAAATCAAAATGTTATTACTGACTAAAGTCATTAAATTCAGTAAGTGAATGTCAGTTTTCCGCCTGGCAGTTTTCCGCCTGGCAGTTTTCCGCCTGGCAGTTTTCCGCCTGGCAGTTTTCCGCTTCGGCAGTTTTCCGCCTGGCAGTTTTCCGCCTGGTAGTTTTCCGGACACCGTCATTAAGTATTCGCTTGATTGTTGCTATCAAGTAAGTGACATACCAAAAACTTAAGAAGAGGCTGTGTCTTGTACAGAGTCAGATAATTGGAAGCAAGCGATGGATGATGAAATTTCAAAATGAGACATTTGAAGAAATTCTTCCTCCACCTAACTGCAATATAATTGGCGGAAGGTGGGTATATTATGTAAAGTCTGGACCAGAAGGTGAAACAAAGTTTAAGGCACGTTACATTGCCAAGGGTTCTTTTCAAATTAAAGATATCGACTACCAAGAGACATTTTCACCAACAGCTAAAATGACAACTGTACGTATGATGGTTCAAGTACATGTATTATGGGGGAAAGAATAAACGAGGTCACTTTGAATTTTATTAGCAAAAACCGTGGAGTTTTCAGTCAATATTTTGAGATTTGACAACGTTGCATAACATAAGCACCTCCCACACGGTTCTAGGTAAATTGCTCGAAAACAATTGCTCGAAAGACAATTGCTCGAAAACAATTGCTCGAAAAACAATTGCTCGAATGAACAATTGCTCGAAAGAACAATTGCTCGAAAGACAATTGCTCGAACGAACAATTGATCGAATGAACAATTGCTCGAATTATCAAATTGCTCGAATGAACAAAGTTGCTCGATTTATAAAATTGCACAGTTTTCGATTTTATAAAATTCAGTTATTCATGAAGTGGAGCTGCACCTAACAATGTTTGTTTCTTTTTAGTAATTGATCATTAATCATTCTATAAAGGATTTCAATTATTACTTATTCTGCTAATCTTTGTTTAGACCGTTTGTGTCATCTCGTATGTAACATGTGAATTGAAATCATGTGGTGAATCAGTACTATTCAGGTTTTTTTTTTATCATAAAACCCGAAAAAATTTGTAGACTAATTTATTACTATATAGCCTATCTGTATGTGGTACCTTAATAGGTGAAATAACTCAAAGTTATGGCAGAGTTTTAATAAATCTACAAATTTTTCGGGTTTTATGATAAAAAAAACATTAATATTACTGATTCACCACATGATTTCAATTCACATGTTACATACGAGATGACACAAACGGTCTAAACAAAGATTAAGCAGAATGAGTAATAATTGTAATCCTTTATACGTAGAATGATTAATTATCAATTACTAAAAAGAAACAAACATTGTTAGGTGCAGCTCCACTTCATGAATAACTGACTTTTTATAAAATCGAAAACTGTGCAATTTTATAAATCGAGCAATTTTGTTCATTCGAGCAATTTGATAATTCGAGCAATTGTTCATTCGATCAATTGTTCGTTCGAGCAATTGTTTTTCGAGCAATTGTTTTTCGAGCAATTGTCTTTCGAGCAATTGTTCATTCGAGCAATTGTTTTTCGAGCAATTGTTTTCGAGCAATTGTCTTTCGAGCAATTGTTTTCGAGCAATTTACCGGCTACCCTCCCACACGTAGTAAGAAAAAAGATGCCAATTAGTGAATAGTAAATGACTATATAGATACCAATTACTGAATTTATTTAATATTTTTGAAGATGGAGAAAATTTATATTTTGTCGTATTAATATAAACTTAATATCATATGCTTTTGATGAAATCTATATTTATTTTAACTATTCCGATGAGCTATGAATATTTTTCTTATTTTTCGATTAAGTGTAGCTGAGAAACAGTGAATTCAAGATACGCTAATTGAGTGGTTACCTAAAACTACTAACGGGCAGCGACCGATTTCATTGTATATCAAATTTTGATGGAAAGAATAGAATCGATGTCTTAATTGATCGATTGATACTCATTCATCTTCAAAATAGATTTCCACTCATAATTTTCTATTATTAAAAAATTGAAACCTTATAACTATATTGCGTTTGGCATAACACGAAAAATATTTGGCATGATATTGAAATAAGCACGAATTTAAAAGTATCAATGAATATAGTGCATATCACTTCTTCATAGAGGTATAAATTAATTTTCATAGTCAAAATTTATTTCTAATCCAGCCTCCTTTACTTACAAGAATGAAAATTTATCTAGTATAAATAATTGCATTTAATTTAAATTAGACCTTTTCATCTTAATTTTCGATATAATGATTCTGTGATAATCAGTCTTTCCCCTTCTTTTTTGATTTATTCAGATTGTGGTATCAAATTGAGGTGAATAAGTCGCCTATTACCACCAAATGGTTATGAAAGTTACTCTGTGTAAATACAGTCACTTACAAAGTAATGTGACCTAAAGTAACGCTCAGGATACCTAACTAGTATCCTTATATTATCATTGCCGGTAATAATGCATTGAACTTCTGAGGTATATTGAGAGTAAATAAAGTTGTTCATGTTTCAAACAAATTTCTTCACTGCGACTTTGTATTAGTTAATGATATAATTGGTCAAATGATTTTTTTAATTTTGGCGTAGAGTGTAACACCAACCACATGCTGAGTAAAATTTCATGTTTATACCTCTTTAGTAGAGAAATAGAGTATATTTATGGATTCACACTATGTTTATTTATTTTCGTATAAATAAATCTGTTGAAAAAAATTAGGCTTAGCTATTTAGTGAAATAGATAAAACAATTCTTTATTGGGAAGAGTTAGATATAAAAGGAAAAAACTAATTTCATGAAGTTTTAGTGATTCATGCCAAGGATACAATCAAATGAATACCTGCACGGAATTTTAGGAAATTAAATTCACCATTTAAGAGTTAAATGCACAACAACAATCAGCTATTGCTTCTTAGTTACAGAAGCTGGAGACATTATAAAAATCCCCCCCCCCCCTCTGCCTCTCCTACTTCTCTTCCTATAGTACAGAGTTAAATAGGAATAATCGTATCTCCTGCATTACTATGTAAACTTGTAAAGCTATACATTTTTAAATTGTAAGTAAGTAAATAAGTTCTTGACTTAAGCATATTAATTCTCGTATTTTTACCTTTTTGCGCAATTAGTTTTCAAACAAAAGATTTTATTCCGAATAACCAAAGATTTCGTGAAGAAATCTCTGTTCTATCTCATTGCACAGTTAATTACATTACATTTAATCATTAAGAACATTAATTCCACAATTTTATCACTAATATTCAACCCACCATTTGCGTTACGCTTCTATAAATACATCGTAACCGCAACCATTGATCTATCACTGAACGTTCAATGAACATTGAAGGCAGCATTAAAAATTATTACATAAGGTTAGGTTAGCGGTCCGGTTGGAGGCTCATGAGGGCTTATCACCCTTAGTGGTTTCGGTAAGTGTAAAATAAATACTTTATCTTTTACTTAGGTTGCTTTATTGAACAGCAATATTATATTTTGTCATTGTAGAACTCAGGATGGGAAGGACGGAATTGTCCCCAGACCACTAACCTAACTATAAATAATTATTGTCAAGGCTGTCTTCAATATCCCTCGAACGCACAGCGATCAATCGCTGGTTACACTAATTAAGAATACACAGATTGCACAGCACGATCGACGATAGAGGAGAACGGTCGGTGGCAAATACATACACTAGGGTGGACCAAAATATTATAGTTTAGGAAAACTTCACAATCTTCATATATGGAAGAGCTATAAAAAAAAGGATACGTTATGAAAGATCGGTGCATTGACAATCGGGCCCGCAAATAATTGGATCCAGGACAATAGTTGGGCACAGGGCAATTATTAAGCCCAGGAAAATAGAAAACCCCGTATGTAATAGATGATAATTTATTTAGTATGGGGCTTAACATCTGTTTTCTGAACCAAAGGCTAAATGAATAAAGTCAAAAGAAAGCCCAATAAAAGGGACTTGAAGAAGCTGTGAGAAAGAAAGGTGGCTTCACGATCAGATATAACCTACAAACAGTCGGTGATAGAGCTCTCATAGATGCAGAAAAGCTACTCCGTGAATTCAGTCGCTTACCAATGAAATGAGACGGAAAATGAGAAAACCACCTACGTGTGAACTTACGGATAGAAGAGGAGAATGAAGAGGTGAACTTGAATGAAAACTGCGATGAAGGCTACTGAGCTTCATAGTTTAAGGTTAAAACCATAGTTTTATCCTCTAGAACCACAAGGAGCGTTGAAAAAAGGATGGACCTAGTGAAAATGGCAATAGACGAAACATAATCCAAATTACAACAGTTCTGGGCCCAAGTGACATATCTTCGTTCAAAGACAGCTATAGGAGAAATACACAATAGCAAAATCAAAATATAAAACACAAATTTTTAAGAATGTTTATACATATAAAACTGAATATTCAAATTAAACTTTGAAGCAAATACATCATGACCAAATAAACGTTAACAAAATACATGATCGTCCAATATTTTGCATCTAAAATTTAAATACTGCTTTCATTTTTGCTGAGTTGAATAGAAAGAAATCGAGGTATGGTAAAAGGGAATTTTATCGTAGGGAGCAATTTGATTGCTGAAATAGCCTGATTTGCTTGCAAAAACACTATTTTTTTTGTTAAAAAAAAATATTTGTCCATTAAAAACAAGAAGGAGAAAATCTGTACAGAAGATGAAATTCCTCCAGAACTACAAGTGAGGGGTTGAGTTCCTTGAAGGGGTGGACCCATCCCTCTAAAACTTCTCTTTCGTGGCTGAGAGGATGCGGAAGGCATTCCCTCTCTGAATAGCGAGAGCCATTCGCTGTTGAAACAAAGCAGTCTCCCTTGGATCGTTCATTGTCTCAACAAGGCGTCTAGTCGTCTACCTATAGACTTCATGATTGAGGAGGTGGTACTGACGTACGCTCGTTTGGTCTCAATAGCAATTGGCTAAAATATATAAGCATCACCAAGGGCGGAGTATTTTTGACGATTACGGTTCTCCGCAGCCCCGGAAGCTGATCTGGCCTCAATCTCGGAATCATCGAGGTGTGTCTCGGCAAATGTGTCAACAGACGTGCAATCCCAAATCAGACTCGTTCCATTCATGTAAGGAAAGCCAGTAATACCATCTGGCCAGAAGGCTCCATTTTTTAGTACTGATGGGAGTTCTGCTCTCTACAAAGCCCGCTTTACAATATCATTTGTTGCCGCATGTCTCGGGTTACACCCACAACTGTACCTACAAGACACTGAAGACAGGCCATGCTGTCCTCTAACATGCATCCCATTATCACAGCAGCGAATGAGTCACACAAATTCTGGCACCCACTCTGAGAGCAATGGCTACCCCCAGGACATCTAAATCAAGTATACTCCCAAATATTGAAATGTTGGTATCGTAGTCAGCTATTATTTTTCCTCTTCAATTTCTTGCATGTAACGCTTCTTCCTCATCAGTTCCCCCACGGAGCACCACTGCTCCCTAACTGTGGAACACTACACTGGCTAGTTCGGAGGGGTTGGGGCAACTGCAAAATTGTTCATACTAGTCTAATTTTTCGACACAGTCATCAAAATAGATTTTACTCACTATTCTTCCCTATTTTAAGAGTTAGTAAATTACAAATTATGATTTATTTGACCAAATATAGGAAAAATATGTAACACGTACCGCTGGTGACTGGAGATCAGATATATATTGAAAATTGACTTGGTCGTTTTTATTTTTGAGGAGAGGCTGATTTAGGCGTTTCTTTGTCTGCATTGAGCCTGAATTGTTTCTTATTATTATATTCATTTGATTTCATACATGAAAAATAAGTAGTGGATCACACAGATTTTTTTTTCAACTTCCAACTCCTTACATCTATGGGAATTGAGGCGTGGGTTTTGCTCAAATCTGCTACAAATTATATGGAACATACACCGCACAACATTAAATATTGAAACTTACAAATTTCATCCTATATTCTTTATCATGCACAAATACATATGGAACGCATATATGATCTATTCAGTAGTAAATAATGTTTTCAGGCACATCAAACAAAGGAACAAATATGAAATATTCCCTTAATTATGAGAAGATTAACGATTGGTTTGAGATAAATGTTAGAAAATGCAAGTAGAGATGTCTTATTCGAGTGAAGGACGTGAAATCGAGTCTACTTATAGGATTGTACTATATAAGTCAGAGACTACACTATACTGACTTACTATAAGTCAGAGACAATGGAATGGCGACTTCCAACCCTAACGCTGGCCGGCAAGAAATCCGGATCTTAATCCGATTGAAAATGTGTGGGGCTGGATAGTAAACGAGTGGGACCATGCCAATGAAAGATCGTCTGAAGCTCTTTTCCTTATTTCTTTGAAAATCTAGCAAGAAGTATGCCTCGTCGCATAGAAGAGTGTCTGGAACTCGAAGGAGGCTACACTAAATATTAGGAAATCAATATCGGATTATTTTATATTTTTATATTTATGCGATGGTATTAGTTTAGATATATACAACTTTATTTTTTATTTTGAATCCGTTCATTAATTCATTGTTATAATTAAATTTATATTTAGTTTGCTTTAAATGTTTGTTCCATTTTTACGTATTCCCGTACAACAACATTCATAGATTCATTGATCTATAAAACTGTCTGTATATACTTATTATGAATAGCAAATTTATATAGGAACTTCTGTATATAACTATATTTTTTATAACTGTTACTAGAGTTATATATTTCCTGTAAAATCTTTATTACATCATTTTAACGCTTTTTGAATTTAATTTTATTTGTAAAGCGTTTGTTAAATAAATTGATTTTTTATCCTGTTTGTTGCAAATGATTATGCCTTTCAGATTTGAGTTTTCGATTTCGATTCACCATAAATTGCCTTTTGGAGATTTCCAAAATTATTTTGCTAAATTAAATCTCGAGTTACTCCAGTAAATAGTTAATCATTCAGCGAACACTTTGATTTGGATATTAAATTTGAATTAAATTCAAAATAAGACTAATATCCTAACGAGTGTAGCTTTTATTTACGCTTAAGATAATTGGACAGCTAGTGAAAGATAGAACTGTAAATAATTATGAATTTATGATAAATGCTGTGTTTTTGACAAGTCATAAAAAAACTCAAATTAGTTTTAAACCAACAAAGAAACATTACACTAACAAATGAACACTAAAAGTTTTAAGTTTCATTTAATATTTACATGAATCTTAAGTTGTTAAAATTAGAACTCCTCTGATTGTCTGCAAAAAGAATATTATATAAAAAAAATTATTATATAAAAAAAAAAGCAAACTCGTCTAGCCAGGTCAGAGGATAGAAGTTTACATACGAATTCCCATTTTCGAGAGTCCTTTCCTCTTTTTACAAAATTGCAGAATAAAGGGTGTAAATAAATAATAAATCTTTAAAGGTAATTCATGAATCGAGGGATCTTGCGATTTAATTTAATAAATTTAGTCAAGGGTTTAACGTCTGTTTCGGAATCTAAGGTTATATTACCTCGTTAAAGGATAATAAATTTCAATGGACTCTAAGAAATAGTCAGAGAAAAAAGTAACTCCATATGCAGTTACCAACCACCTGTCAATGACTATGCTCATGGATGCAGACAGGCTACCCGATGAATTAAGTCACTTACCAAGTAATGTGACATAAAAGTGAGACAAGCACCGATGAATGCCCTCAAGGAAGGAAGAGGAAAATGAAGAGGTGATAGTAAATTAAATTTTCTAAAAAAATCTGATCTCCTAGTTGAAGAGCATAAATGTCCTCTAAAACTGCAAGTAGTGTTAAAAACTGACAATGTAGAAATTAAAAAGAATTTTGTGAAAACCAGTATCTTTCGGCATGTTTCTTTTCACAACTAGAATTGTTGTTAAATATCTTCCTGACCTTGATCTTGAACGGCTTTTGAGCTTTGATAGTAAAGTTTTGAATGAATAAATAGTTCAAAAGAGCTGGGAAGTTCATGCTTCATTTTTTGCCTACTAACCATTGCCCATTTGTCATTTCTTTATAAAATATTGTTTTCTATGTCCCATAATTAAATTCTTTCATATAATATACACATCAATTGTTTGGTGCAGTTGCATTTCGATCCGCATAGGCCAATCTGTTGCATCTGTTCTGTGCGGATGTAGTCCCAAGCCCAAATTTGTTTAAAGTATGTCATGAATCATGGTTGACCTATCTTAAATATCATAACAAAAGCAAGATTGAAAATTAAATACAATGAAATATCGTGGTTTATATCTTAGCACTCATTAATGAATATTTAAGTATAACAAACCAAACTATTCTAACTCTCAAAGCTGTGGAAAATTTGACAATACAATTGCTGCTTAAAATCATAAAACCTGCAATGATACAGTTAAAAATTTTCCATCTTCTCCCACATATTTCGTTAGGTTTGCAATGCAAAATAGTTTGATCGAAGGAATTATTCCTAATTACTGTTTAAAGTATAATACTTTAGATAATCTCGAAGTTATGTTAGGCAAATTCGCTAAGCGCTATTTAGCTTAAGTTAAATGTTGTGAAGCATATAATATAATGAATGATACGAATTTTTTCTTAGATTTTGAAAGAATTGTTGAAGAAATTAAAATACATGTCATATTGTTATTACTGGCTTAATAGTAATGTTAACTTTAATCGAAAGGAAAATTTCGTATTCGACATTATTTAACTGGAATTGTTTTGGAATATTCAAAAAAATCACTAATTGGAATCTATGTAGTCATTTACTATTCACTAATTGGCATCTTTTTTCTTACTACGTGTGGGAGGTGCTTATGTTATGCAACGTTGTCAAATTTCAAAATATTGACTGAAAACTCCACGGTTTTTGCTAATAATATTCAAAGTGACCTCGTTTATTCTTTCCCCCATAATACACTTTAGGTTATATTATCGGTCAAATGGACGTGAAGACGGTATACTTGAACGCGAAATTAGACCGTGATATTTACATCTCTCCATCGAAGGGTTTCTGCTCTGATTATTAAAGATTTGGAAGTTGAAGAAATCCTTGTACGGACTCAAACAATCTGGAAGACTGTGGAATTTGACCCTAAATAAGTTTTTGTTAGTTTTAAATTTCGTTCCTTGCATATCAGATCCTTGTTTGTATAGAAAGGATTTACATGACAATCTGTTTTTATTATTACTGGTCTTTGTCGATGAAATACTAACTTGTGTCCCCTATGATTGAGACCTAAATTTGATCAGAACCTCATTAGGTAATGAATTTAAGATGAAAGATTTGGGCAAATTAAATTGTTTTTTGGGAATTGAATTTAATTTTAAGGAAAATTGTATTGTAATGAATCAAAGTAGGTATATTGATCAGATATTAGATAGGTTTGAAACGATTGATTGCCATGTTAAGTATGCTCCTTGTGACATGAATATTAATAATGTTCTTTTAGCAGATTCTAAGTTACTAAGCATTTCAGATCTCTATAGACAGATAGTTGGAAGTTTAATATATATCATGACTTGTTCTAGACCCGAAATTTCCTATTGTGTCGCTTAGTTATTCGAAAGTCTGACGAATCCTACTGCCGCCCATTTGAAATGTGCAAAGCATGTACTAAGATTCTTAAATTACTCTAGAAGCTATTCATTGTGTTTTCATTAAACTGATGATATTGAACTTTTTGGTTCCACAGATTCTGATTGCGCTGCTCCTTCTGATCGGAAAAGGGTATCGGGATATGCTTTCATGCTGGCTGCTGACGGTCCTCTCATCTCCTGGAAAAGTAAAAAAATCTACCGTAGCGCTATCCTCTTGTGAGGCGGAGTACATTGCAGCGACTGAGGCTGTCAAAGAGGCAAAATTCTTGAGAACTTAGTGCAGTGGGATGCGGGGCCTGTCATGTGGTTGCGTGGAAATATTTGTAAATAATCAGGGAACCATTAAACTTGCCAACAATCCTGTTTTTCATGCTAGATCCAAACACATTGATATTAGGTATCACTACATTTATGAAGTGAAGCACAAGAGAAACGACGAAAAAGTTGTACATCCTTTATTTTTAGAGCTTTCGAATAATAGAATATTCATTATCAATAACCTAATTAAGACTAATTTTAAATTTAGTCAAGGGTCACATTATTTCTTTAAAATTAGTCTTAATTAGGTTATTGATAATGAATATTCTATTATTCGAAAGCTCTAAAAATAAAGGATGTACAACTTTTTCGTCGTTTCTCTTGTGCTTCACTTCATAAATTTAGTAAGATTTCCCAGAAGGAGACCAATTAGTCAAAGTATCACTACATTAGAGATGAAATTAGAAACTGTACTGTAAAACTAGCATATATTCCTTCATGTGAAAATGTTGCTGATTTGTTTACTAAACCTCAAAGTAGATTTAAGATCAAATATTTTGAATGTGTTTTTGGAAAAAATTAATATGAAGTAGGTTTTAATTGGTGTTAAATAAATTGGTTGTAAAATGTAATTTTAGTTTAAGAGGGGATGTTGAGCGTAAATTATAATTACCATTTCTATATGATAATGTGAGGAATAAATTTAGGCTACGTATTCCAAGGATCGAAGGAAACACCAGGTCAACTGCTCTAATGTAATGTTTAAGTTGGGGGATATATACAGGAGATGTATTGGTGATATGACGACTGAATTACTACTGACTAGGTTTACAAATTCAAAGCCTATATAACTGTGCGAGGTTATACATTATTGGAACGTAGTTTACAGTTTTTTAAATACCTATATATTCATATATTCAACATATTGTACATAATATTTACACAAATTAATAATTTGTGACACTCCCACCGACAACAAAAAATATAGAAATCGTATAGAAATAATCGGTAAGAACATAAATATCTTTAATACTAACATTTAAGAATTTGTAGAAGGATTAACAATATAAAGTTTTTTTACTGAACGAATCTAAAATCAATCTTAAATAGTTATACTTTTTGAAACATTTTAAATTTTTACAAAATACAAAAACCCTCCCCCCGACAATCAATGAAGTCTAAATCGTTCCATAGCTTTCTCAGCTGCTTCTCTTCTAGGTACAGTACGAATAATAGTTTCCTTAGGGGAAGTGTTAATCGGTTCAAAATCTTCTACAATTTCTAAATTTACTAACTTTATAATAGGTCTAGTTATCACACCCTTACAAGTTTTTAATGTAGCACTCCTAATATTTCCATCGTTATTTTCCTTCAAGCTAATTATCCTACCAAGGCGCCACACTGAACGAGGAAGACTATCGGCTATTAGAACAATTGACCCAATTTTCAAGTTACACTTTTTACCAAGAAGAGATCTATCTCTTTCACGTAATGCTTTCAAGTATTCCTCTGTCCAGCGTGACCAAAAATGATCAAGCAATGAATTCAAAATAATATTGCGCTTAGATAATGCTAAGTTATTACAACTAAATTCAGGATCCAATATATAGTCATAATCAATTCATTGAGAAGCAATACAATTTAAATTTCTACCATATATCAAATGAGATGGAGTAAGAGGTTCGTCGTCGATATAGTCTGTCATGTAAGCGAGTGGTCTATTATTTAACTGACATTCAATTTCGCAGAGCAAAGTACGTAGTTCCAGCTCAGTTATCAATTTAGTACCAATAACTTTTTTCAAACAAAGTTTAGTCATGCCTATCAAACGTTCCCAGGTTCCACCAAAATGTGGAACGCGGGAAGAAATAAATGACCAATTTACTCTCACGTTATTAGGTTCTTCTTTTACTTTAATTACTCTACTCAAATCATAAAGATAATTATTTCCAAATTTAAAATTACCCGCATTGTCGCTAAACATGACAGATGGACATGACCGAAGAGCCACAAAACTTCTAAAAGCATGAGTAAAGGTATCTCCTGTCAAATCCTCAGCTAATTCCAAGTGAATAGCTCTTGTTGTCATGCAAGTGAACAAACAAATGTAAACTTTCTCTACAGCGTCTTTAATTTTAACGTTTAATGGACCGGCATAATCCACGCCTGTGTAGGTAAATGGCAAACTTTGAGATACTCTTATTTTAGGTAGGGGAGCAGTGTCAGAGGACTTCATAAGTATACCGTGATGCCTTTTACATAGGATACAATCAATCTCTTACGAAACTTTTAATTCGCTGCCTCCCCTTAATTATCCAAAATCGTTCCCTAATATTAGCAAGTAATGAATTGACACCGCCATGTAGAGAAAGCTCATGATAGTAATTGGCAATTATTAAAGTGCATAGATGAGAATTCGAAGGCAACAAAATAGGAAATCTAGCGGAATGAGATAGTTCTGAATTACCTAATCTACCCTCACATTTTATCAGATCATCTTCTAGAAATAAATTCAAATGGCTAACAACAATATTAGGCATTGGAACATTCTTTCCATTGCATTTCATGTAACTAAACACATCACTATAATACAATTTCTGACTTAAATCAATCAATTTGTTCTCTGATTCCACTAACTCAATGGGAGACAAATCATGTGGGCCGTTTGATTTTTTACGTTTCTTAAGTCTGTCTATAAATCGGATCACATAAGCAAAGACTCTTACAGTTTTACGAAAGTTACTAAACCTTTTAACAAAATTTTCGAACCATTCTATGCGAGAAGATAATTTTTCTGTCTGAGCAGTATTAGCTACGTTAGTCGAAATGATTTCACAATCGTTGAGCAAAGGAGTAGTTTTTTCAGGCCACATAGATTTGTCACCTAACCAGTCAGGTCCATTGAACCATACCGAATTACCAGTAAAGGAACCAGCAGCAATCCTTCTCGTCAAGCAGTCAGCCGGATTATTTTTACCTTTTATGGAATTCCAATTAGCGTTAGTTGCAAGTAATTTAATTTTTTCAACTCTTTTTCGTACATAGTTTTTACTAAATTTGGTTGGGTTAATCCATGAAAGAGCTATTTGACTGTCTGACCAAATATTAACTGATTTAACGTTACATACTTTTCTCAGGGATTCAATAGTGTAATTTACAAGTTTAGAAGCAACTTCAGCACCTAACAATTCTAAGTTTGGCAAAGTGACTGGCTTGACAGGAGCGACTCTTGCCTTTGCAATAAAGAAATTAATTCTAGACCCACATTTCGAATAAAGAACAGTACCATAGGCCTTGGTACTAGCATCACAAAAACAACATATCTCTACATCACATAAATTTACAGATCTAGGTACATCTATCTGCTGGCAAGAATTCAAATCATTGGCTTGGCTAATCCACTTTGAGCGAATATCATCCGTCAATGGTTGATCCCATTGAACTTTCAATTTCCAAATATCTTGGATGAGTATACGAGAAGCAATTGTAACTGGTAGCAAAATTCCTAACGGATCGAAAATATTTGAACATTCGCTCAATATGGATCGCTTAGTTATGTTCTCAAAATTGGTAATACATATAATGACATCTAAATAACATCCTATCAGAATCAGGTTCTAGGACAACTCGCCGCGGACAATTCGCCGCGTGATTTATATTTTGTCGGCGTATACATCACTTTAATATATTTATAAATTTGAAAAATGATTTGTTTCTATACGATCAAGACTGACGTGAAACAGTAGTTGACAAATTTCATTATTTCAATTAATTTTTTTTTGTTATATCTGTGAGAATATTTCAGGCCACAAATTTTTTTTGAGCTATTAATATAAATTTAGAAACATTTATGGTCTGCTTTGAAACGAAAGGCTTTCTAATTGACGTCAAAAGGATTTTGAATACAAGGGATAGGAAGAAGAAGTCAGAAAGCAAAGTGATTCCTTAAACAAAGGCAACAACCACCAGTCCTTAACAATCTCTTGGATGCAGAAAAGCTACTTCGTGGATACAATCACTTACCAAGGAATGATATGAAAAGGAACACAATCACAGGTGACTGCACTCACGAATGGAATATGAAAATAAAGAGGTGATAGTAATTGTAACTAGCCTACCTAAAGGTACGTTATGTATGCAGCGATTGTTAATTGCGATCATCGCCTAGTGATTATCGCTTAGCACTATAGTCCAATGCTATTCCTATTGAGCTATTTTGGAACAAGCGATTGCCGCCGAGCTATATTTGAATGAGTTCCTATTGCTTGATAATCGCAACAATCGCTGCATGCAAAACGTACCTTTACACAAAAATCTAAGACTTCGTAGTTAAATAACCTTTATTTGCACTAATGTACTAGTTCTTAACTGAAGTAATTTTTATAAGTCATTAAACGTATTAAGAAGACACCTGAACTTGTTTTCTTTCATATAGCAAATTATTTTTAGCAAAATACTTTCAAATAGAATGACGAAAATATTATTGTTAAATTATTTACAACACTCGCTATGTCTATATAGTAGTTAAAAAAACATTATATTTAACTTTTGAAATGGAAAAGAAAATATTTTCAAATACTGCTAAGAAAATTAATTAATTTGCAACACGCACCTTATATTTAAAACATTTTTATAAATAAATAGTATATACGGTGGTAAAACATATATCACGCGGAGAGTTGTTTTGGCGGCGAATTGTCCTAGCGGCGAGTTGTCCTCCTGGCGAATTGACTGCGGCGAATTGTCCGGCGGCGAGTTGTCCGGTCACCCAGAATCAACATCCCAAAGCATTCCTAGAACATTAATTTTCCCCCATTTATATACAAAATTAACCTAACTTTATTAATTAATTAAATTTTATATTTACTATCTACTTGCATTTAATCCCTAAATCATATATGTAACACGACCTTTGATAGCAATGTGAGGTATGACAATATTCCTGTTTTCTCATATTTGCTGTCAGAGGTTTGTCACTAATGTGTTCCGAAGTAAAATTCGCAGGTTCAAAATCACCTGATGAGGCAGTCCCAATCAAGCAGCAGCAACGTCAACACACCAGGAATTAAAGTTCCAATCCTGCTATAAGTCCAGCTGAAACTCTATGTAGGATGACTGGCTATGTCGAAGGAGTGTAAAACTACAGATTCTCTAATTACGACTGGAAGTGGCTCTGTAAGGATAAAAACTACTTAAACCTAAATATGAGGATACAGAGCAACGTGTAAACCTATGGCTATGGAGTAGAAGCTCTGTAGATTGGACCCTGCATTGTGAGACGACTGATGATACGCGAGATATTTGAAGAGGTGAGTCATGCCTTATATAACTCTATTAAGGTCGTGTTCTTTTCAATATTGCTAATTAAGTAAAATCTCTCTAGTACCTATATCCGCAAAATACTCTTGTGATATATACTGTAATTGCAAGTGATAAATTAATTAATTTAAATTACTTTAAATTTCTAAACAATATACTCTAATATATTATTACAATATAGTAATGATTAGTATTCCTCCAGTTCGTGGGAAGGTGTAGGACCGGGGTGTCTACTTTTGTATATGCTTCGGCATGAAGCAGAGCACTACTGTGGCTGAAGCTTTCTAGTGTGACTGGGGTAAATGAATACTTTATGAATAACTGAATACTTTATGAATAACTGAATACTTTATGAATAACTGAATACTTTATGAATAACTGAATACTTTATGAATAACTGAATACTTTATGAATAACTGAATACTTTATGAATAACTGAATACTTTATGAATAACTGAATACTTTATGAATAACTGAATACTTTATGAATAACTGAATACTTTATGAATAACTGAATACTTTATGAATAACTGAATACTTTATGAATAACTGAATACTTTATGAATAACTGAATACTTTATGAATAACTGAATACTTTATGAATAACTGAATACTTTATGAATAACTGAATACTTTATGAATAACTGAATACTTTATGAATAACTGAATACTTTATGAATAACTGAATACTTTATGAATAACTGAATACTTTATGAATAACTGAATACTTTATGAATAACTGAATACTTTATGAATAACTGAATACTTTATGAATAACTGAATACTTTATGAATAACTGAATACTTTATGAATAACTGAATACTTTATGAATAACTGAATACTTTATGAATAACTGAATACTTTATGAATAACTGAATACTTTATGAATAACTGAATACTTTATGAATAACTGAATACTTTATGAATAACTGAATACTTTATGAATAACTGAATACTTTATGAATAACTGAATACTTTATGAATAACTGAATACTTTATGAATAACTGAATACTTTATGAATAACTGAATACTTTATGAATAACTGAATACTTTATGAATAACTGAATACTTTATGAATAACTGAATACTTTATGAATAACTGAATACTTTATGAATAACTGAATACTTTATGAATAACTGAATACTTTATGAATAACTGAATACTTTATGAATAACTGAATACTTTATGAATAACTGAATACTTTATGAATAACTGAATACTTTATGAATAACTGAATACTTTATGAATAACTGAATACTTTATGAATAACTGAATACTTTATGAATAACTGAATACTTTATGAATAACTGAATACTTTATAAATAACTGAATACTTTATGAATAACTGAATACTTTATGAATAGGCGTCTGATCTATGAATTTCTTGTGCATTTGAATCTTTCCCACGCGGACAGGAGTGTACCAAATCTTTTCGGGTTAGGCATTTATTTCTCTAACATTTTCACAGGTTATTTATCAATGGAGAAGCTGGTGATAGCGTTAGTGGCGGAGTTCCTACACGTCTGCTTTAGGGTGGACCTACCTTGGCGGAACTTGGCTTTGAGGGTGGACGGAGACAATTAATATAAATTAACTTGTTTATCCGTCTATTTTTTAATCCACCAGCGAATAAAAATAAAATGATTACTAATAAATTATAACTTATAACATATTTAAAACCATTTAAAATTTAATCCATAAAAGAATCAATTAAAATTCTTATTTTTTTTCTATAATTTATGGCCTTGTCATCCCTGATATCTGATGGAATTTATTGAGTTTAATTTACTAGAATTTGAGACCCATGATCTTAATTTAAAATTATCCTGATTCAAAACCCCGCAAGATTCATTAAAAAATTCAACTAAATCAGACTCAGTTTTAGTAGAATAGACTACATTATCGACATATAAAGAATCTTCCAAATTTCTAATTATCTTACTACGATATTGTTCTAAATGAACCTTAATGCTTAAATTCAATAGAAATTGACTACAGGTAGCTCCAAATAACAGTACTCTAAATCTAAAAACAGTTATTGGGCTATCGGGGTCGTGAGGATCATCTGGCCATAGAAACCTTGTTACGTTACGGTCATCATACTCCAATTCAACCATGAGAAAAGCCTTCATTATGCCAGATATGCAAGCATATTCAAACGCCCTGAATCGCAGTAAAATAGCGATCATTTCATTCAACAGTACAGGGCCGGAATATAAACAATCATTCAAACTAAGTAAATCTGGTTTAGCTTTAGATGAACAGTCAAAAACTATCCTGAGAGGAGTAGTAGAAGACGAAGATTTAATTATCCCATGGCGAGGAATATAATGAACCTTACCTACATCTTTCTCAGTTAAATCTACCTTCTCAATGAAATTATTTGCTAATTGTTCCTTAATTTGATTATCACACTGATCTAATCAAGCTTTATCTTTACGTAAAGATTTCAAAAGAGAGTTCAGCCTACGAAAACTATTGTTATAATTCAATGGCAAATCTGCTTTTTCGTTTTTCCAAGGTAACCTATATATAAAATGGTTATCTTCAAATCTAGCAAAATGTTTAAAATCTGAAAGTTCATCGCCATAGTCTTCTAAAGAATCTATCTTCCAAAGTCTCTCAAGCTGTAAGTCTACAGTATCCTCTATGCCAATCTTAAGAACAGTTACATTTTCTACGTTTATATGATCAGATGAACGCTCACGATTAATAATGGGTCCGGAAACAAGTGTTCCAAATTTTGAAGGAGTTAGAGTAACCGTATCCCTAATAGGTGAATAAACAAATTTACCGTAATGATCCGCCCCAATCAAAAGAGAAAGAAACTATATCGCACTCATTCAAATCTGCCAATCTAAATCCCTCGTTCAGTAACTTTTTAACTAATCTAGCTCGACCCGGCATGGAAATCTTTGAAGGTAATTTTTCAACTACTATCACATCAATAGGTATAAATAATCTCACTTTCTAGTTTTATGTTAATACGAATAAGATCATAGAGTTCACCCGTTAAGAGAATTGCAAAATCCGCTAATAGTTAACCTAATACTTCCTAACTTCTCATACTTTATGCTACTTAATAAACTTTTTAGGATGAATGATCGTTGAGAGCCTAGATCTAATAAAGCAGTAGCATTAGTTTTCCTATCTAAATTATTGCTCTCTACTTTAACTGATGCAGTTGGAAGAATTACGCTCTACTTATTTTCGGTATAACCTATGCCGATAGAGTTTGTGGACGAGCCAGTCTCCACAGCCACAGTGTTGCGCTGCCCGTTTGTCATTGTTCCGGCCTCTGTTCATGTAAGAGTTGTTGGGAACTCTAGCGGTTAGAAATCTTCTTCTGCCATGCTGCTCTGATGAACTACAAAGGACTGTATGATGTCTGCCATTACATTTCCGACAGTTAGTAGATGAAACACACTGTCTGCTGCCATGACCTTCTCTCAAACAATTGAAACATAGTTTGAGCTTCTTTGTCTGATCTCGTCTGTCTTCCGTAGATGCGTATTTATCACAATTAAATAAAATATGTGAAGGAGATTTACAAAGGTAACATGCTTTTACTGGACGAACATTAGTAGAGAGAATAGTCGCCTTGTTGTAAGATTCGTATGCTTCTGAGTGTGCACCATGCACATGCATCTGATCGTTCAAGTTACTCGCTGGATCTAACGCTTTCAGATGATTTATATCTATCTCGATTGCTGTTCGAAGAGATTCGAAATCCCAATTATCAGGCTGGCTTTCTCTATTCAAGTGATCTTGAATAACTGGTGGTAGCTTTCGCAGTAGGATTGTCGCAAACACAAATCCAGCAGAGTCTATATCTGCATTCAGACTCTTCATTGCCCGTAAATGACCTTCGTACGCTGATCTGAATGTCGACAACTCCTGCCCGGTTGGCTCAGGAGGTTCCAGATCCAGAATGGCGCATAGGTGTGCGTTCACAACATATGCAGTTTTGCCATAAGTTTTCTTCAGAAGCTCGATTGCTTCTAAGTATTCGCTATCCGTAGAGTTGAGTCCTCGTAACAGTTTAGCTGCCTCGCCAGTTAACTGAGAGGTCAAGTAATGGAATTAAGATGCATTCCCCATATCGGCTCGTTGATGCACAGTTGAGTCGTATAAGTCCCAAAACGTCTGCCAGTTCAAGAAACTACCGTCGAATTTAGGTAATTCTATGAGAGGCAGTTTTACGTTTTTACCATGGAACTGCTTCTCGTCGGTTTCTTCTTTAGTTCGATTTAGTGCCTCATCTGCTTTAAATAGCATATCGTCGATTGACATGCTGATCTCTGTGCACTGCCTGATCTCGTCGCTTAGCAATTCGACATCAATTGCTTCCTGAACATCATAGTTCAAAGCCTCTAACTTTTCGGATTGTTTAGCAAGTTCGCACTTAAATTTACGTAAGTTAGCACAGTTTATAACTTCACACTTAAATTTACGTAAGTTAGCACAGTTTATAACTTCACAGGTTGAAATTTAGTCAATATTTTCACACAATCTCTGCATTTCATCGCGATATCCCCACGACGAGTGATTAGTTTCTTCAATGACCTCATAATTAGAGCAGCGGTCACGGCACCAAATTATTGTGAGGAATAAATTTAGGCTACGTATTCCAAGGATCGAAGGAAACACCAGGTCAACTGCTCTAATGTAATGTTTAAGTTGGAGGATATATACAGGAGATGTATTGGTGATATGACGACTGAATTACTACTGACTAGGTTTACAAATTCAAAGCCTATATAAATGTGCGAGGTTATACATTATTGGAACGTACCATACAGTCTTTTAAATACCTATATATTCATATATTCAACATATTGTACATAATATTTACATAAATTAATAATTTGTACAGATAAAATGCTAGTTAGATATTCCTCACTAGGTGACACAATATTAATATTTCCTTGTGTCTCTCGTTGTCTATATCTGTGTTCTATATAATCAATAAATTAGTCCTCCATATCGTTCTCATTATTTCTGCCGATTCTGCTTATATTTACAAACCATGAGTTCAACACTATCCTTCAAAACTGAGAGTAGCGCTTTAGAAACTAAAATCATGTGAAAAAAAGACAATATATACTTAATCCAAATTACAACAGTTCAGTGCTCAAGAGACACCCCTCCTCCTCTTTCTTCCACCACAAACAGTTTCAATATTGAGCCCCTGAGAGGGAAATTAAAGTACAAACAGATAGAATTGCTACAAACATAAAGCTTTAACCTCGTAATCTAAAAATCTGAAGCACTCATAACTGATTACAAGGAACAGTGACCAAAAATTAACAAGCTGGTCAACGCTGTTACAAGCTCTCATTCAGCCAGAAACAGCTGTTCAACTCGCTATAGCTCTAATCAAAACAAATGTCACACCCGAATCACTCAAAGAATACTAAAACCAAGGAAGTTATATATAGTACAGGAAGTATCATACTGTGTCTCTGATACATTTTAAAGTCTGTCGTCCAGTTCACTCCTCATGCAGTGTTGAGCTTGCAGTCCTTTGGAGTGTACGGAAAATTTTCGGTTCTCTCTTCAATGAACATTATAGCACATTCAGTGAACAGCTGATAAATCAGCGTACAGATTTTACTTAATTATAGTTTCGAAGTCAATATTGCTGATAAAAATGTACCTCAAGATCCTTTTATTGAATTGAAATGATTTATAGGTTAATATTTAAGCAATTTATGAATAATTATGTTCAAATTGAACAAATCTGGAACACGCAAAATTAGCGTGAACACCCTACCCTCACTACTAAAATCACACTAATTATAAGTGGTCGTTGAACTTGCAGTTTATTCATAGTAGTGACAATAGAGTGATTTGTTATCGTGACGTCATCAAGGTAACACATTTAATAGAAAATTAGGGTTAAGTAGTTAGAATAATTGGGTGCACCGACAGTTGGGCCCAGGACAATTGGGCCCCGACAGTTGTACCTCGACCTATCAAGAGGTGCGTATGTACCTACCTACAGTGTACCTACCTCTGTAAAGGTAGTCTAAGGTAGGAACCAGGCAAGATATCAACCATTCTCTACTTTGATAAGAATAGAAGGCCATTTCATCTTGGTAAAGATATCATAATGTATTAGATACCTAGGTACAAAATTGATCTTCTATTTAACTAATTTATACTATCTCATATGCTTTTCATAACAGCAACTAGATCTCACTAGGTACCTAAGTGACTAGTACTCTATTGTGTAGTGCGTATAAGTGAATTGAAGAAAAACTACAACCAGTGTATGTGATTGATTAAATGTCGATTTCTTACATAAAAGTATTAAAGTTTTATATCATGCTATTGTTTTCGCATAGAATAGTGTTTTTTTCTTTCTATTATCGAAGAAATTAACAATATTGTCAACCATATATACGTATAAAATTCAAGTAATAACACTGTTTGTTCTATTTCAATAATGCATTACACACATTTCAGGATCCACGTGACGTCACACTCTTCGTAGAGTGTTAAGGGTGAGTTGAGGGACCTGCGTGCGAGCATACCTGTTGAGTTATTATATCATGATAACAGCCGCATGGAATTGTTGCCAACCATGTGAGAACGTAGAAACCTATTCTCAAATATAACTACATACACTGCTGATCAATAATATAAGAACGTTTGAAAATTAGATAAAAAAACTAACATTTTGTAGGTAGGGTTGTGAATTTTTAAATATAGGTTGCTGATAACAATCTACATAAATGTTCCAAATAAAAAACAATTGCACCATCAACTTTTTCTTAAATCTGCATTTATATGAAATAAGGCATTTAACACTTGATCTTAAACATAAGACCACATAACTTAAATTAGGATAAATACCAAATAACAAAGAAAATGTCAACAAAATTGGCTTTAATAGTGAGTTCTGCCTCAATTGTTTCTGATTACTTCAAAAGTTCTCTATGGCATACTGGAAATGAGGGTTTCTAGCAATGTAAGGGGAACGTTGCTCCAACTCGTGAAAATGGACTCTCGAAGCTCATCCACAGTGGCATACCGCTTTCCATTTTTGTAAACATCCCTTGCCATCCACCCCCAGAGGTTTTCTATAGGATTCAAGTCTGGGGAGCATGCGGGATGCTTCAAAACCCGGACACCACTCTCCTCTAAGAAGCTCATTGTCCTGCGTGCTCTATGAATTGCAGCATTATCCTGCTGGAAAACCCACCCATCTCCACACAACCGTTGTCCTTCGGTCACCAGATTAGCATTTTGGAGCATTGTGATGTAGCCAGCTGCAGTTTGACAACCATGAACAATCTGCAACTCCATCGTTCCTATGGATGAAAATTCTCCCCACACCAATACGGAGCCTCCACCGCTGTGCCGTGTAGAGTAGATCTCAGGAGGCATTTCTTTGTCATGCCAGTACCTCTGGAAGCCATCTGGAGCATCAAGATTAAACTTCTTTTCGTCTGAGAAGAGGACTTGCATCCATTTTCCAGTGTCCCACGTTTGGTAATCCTGACTGAATCTCAGACGGTCATGCTTGTGGCATGGTAAGAGCCGGGGCACCTGCAGACGCTTTTTGTTCACCATACTATTGATGCGTAACTGTCGTCTAATGGTTATTGGGCTGCAATCCGCACCTGTTGCCTCCTTAATTTCCCTAGAAGTTAGTCCTCTGTCCTTCTTCACTACACGTTTGATCCTCCTATTCAGCGCAGAGGAAATTTTTCTTGGTCTACCTGTAGATTTTGCCTTTCCTTAGTTTTGGGGATCCTTTAAGAAATTGAAAACTGCAGTTTTGCTTCGATTCAACTTGTCAGCGATCGCCCGTTGTGACAAACCCAGTTGGTGGAAATCTAAGATTCTGGCACGCTCAACTTCACTTAGTTTAGACGCTTTTGGCATTGTGACACCTTTATGCTATGGCTGCTACTTTTAAACTGAGTGAAAAACTATGAAATAACCCTGATTTCAGCTTTTTTGCACCATGGTCTTATGTTTATGATCAAGTGTTAAACGCCTTATTTCATAAAAATGCAGATTTAAGAAAAAGTTGATGGTGCAATTGTTTTTTATTTGGGACATTTATGTAGATTGTTATCAGCAACCTATATTTAAAAATTCACAACCCTATCTACAAAATGTTAGTTTTTTTATCCAATTTTCAAACGGTCTTATATTATTGATCAGCAGTGTATAATATAATCAATGCTTAACTGTTTACTTGGTAGACCATTAAACCATAAATTTAAAGAGATCGTATAAGAGCTGCTTGACCCGCAGGACTATTATTTTTTGTCCATTGTAAAGGGGTGTCCGTTTAAAGATCGTTTGCGTACGATGTTTACCTATAAAATTAAAGAGTTTATATTATGTACTACATCATTCCTATCAATACTGATGAATTTATCTTGTAGCTAGCTTTATAGAACTCTGTGGAGTTTGATAGCAAAGGGACTTTATCCATATTTTCCTAGTCAGCTATTTCAGAATTAGAATAGAAGAACTCTTGTAATCCAACACAATAAGTTATTAAGTCAGAAGTGGCCTCCAAATATAATTACATTACGACTTTCTTGTTCTTTCTCTGGAGTGTGTATAAGAGGTGCCAACTAGTGAGATAGCAGGTTACTCCACGGCATGAATGTGTCTAAGTACTCAGTTTGCCGGTTGCTGCTGGCATTTATACATGTGTCCTTTTCTACTACTCTTTGATAGTGTAGTTTGGTTTTTATAGTGTCTACTTGGTTTGTATAGTCTCTATTGTTTTTAAATGATTATAGCTTTTTAATTCATATTTAGTGATTTAAACAAAGCCTACTTTGAATTTATTTATTATATCCTTTTGTGAAAACTTCTTATTATGGTGATTCACTCTACTAAAGTTTTTTCAAAATTATTGAATAGGTACAGCTACCTACATATACCAATATTTTGAATTTCCAATTTTTACGAAATTATTGAATAGCTAATTATCTACTCAGTATACTACTATCTGTTAAATTTTAAAGTTTTCTATTAAATCAAACGTTTCGGATTATAAAAAATCCATCATCAGTGGTATACAATTGTGAAACTTTCTGTAAAAATATAACATGGTTAAAATTGATTTGAAAACTAAGCAATGTTTAAAATGAGAAACTTTATTAAAACATAATAGGTCTTAAAACACATTAATAAAATAATTCTAATTAAAGCATTAAAATATAAATAATTAAAATAATTAGAACGGGGAAGACACTCAGAGAAGTTATGTTG